>JAVJIF010034137.1:0-100940 GCA_038442645.1 Agave tequilana
TTTTGTATCCTATTCTATGAAACAGTATACATCACCATGTGATAAACTTCAGTTATCATGCAGTCAAGCCCATCATAACCTAAAATGTGACAGAATTTGAGGAGAAATGTCAGATGTACCTTCTTTACAAGTGTTGTTTCAAGCCTCTGTACCTGATCCTTCAAGGAGGGAAGATTGCCCTCTGGTTCAGGCCCAGTAGCACTACAACTTCCGCTCACATAAAGTAGACGATCAACATTTGAGGTGGAACAATTTCGCATGTCCTTATTCTGCTGAGTTTTTCCTCTGCAATGATCATACAGAATTAAGAAACAAATTGCTTCCTTGATAAAAGAACAAATTGAACCTGAGATAAAATGCACCTGTTTGAAGAACTTCGCTTATTTTTGTTATTGGAAGATTTTCCCTTGTATGGTCCATTAACCACAATTGATGGGATGAATCAGTTGAACATGTGGAAGAACTGTCATCCACAATAGATGAGCTCTTTTCCTGCACATGGCCATTTGAAATCTCACCTCTATGAGCTTCAGCTGTAGGATGGATTTCTGATGTATCTGTGTCCAGCTGCAAGGGCTGGAATCTCTATCTTCAACAGCATGCTGAAGTGCTTCAGGACCATCTCCAGGGTCAGAAACATCTGAAACATCTCTCCTCAGGTCACTCTTTTCACTATCCCGTTGTCCATGCACTGAAGAGAAGTTCTCCAAAATTCTTTCATTAGACGGACTATCCTGTGGTTGATGTTTTTCCTTCTGCATTCCCACAGACTTCTGATCTTTTCCTCTATCTTTACCTTTCCGGTTATTTCGTCTCTGTCTAGCCTGATGGAAATACAAATGATGTATGCAGAAAATAGAGATGGTAAGAGAAAAATAAAAGGTACAGTGACAAGAAATGAAGAAAACAAGATGAAAGATATACAATCTTGAATCACAATATAAAGTGGGCAAGTGAAAGGCCAAAGGGGCAATGATCCATATAAAATATCACAAAACAATGAGCAAGAAGAAGAAACAGATGTACAGTGGACAATGACTAGCTGTAATGGACAAAATATCAGTCAACATGCAGAGTGTGCAAATCACAATGAAACATACTATGAAGCAGCCTGATAATATGCGCTTATGAACTTTGGACTTGGGAGCAGCTATTTTTTGAGTACCTTTAACAAAAATATTGCAATGCAGGTATAGAACTAAGAACTTATTCACCAGTCACAGACGAGTCACAATTTTCCCACAATATCAGTTTGAAACAAACCAAACTAACAGAGACCATCCAATGCATTAACATGTTGGGAAACGGAAGTGCTCTCCAATGTTGTAACAGGGTACCAATACTGAAATCCCTATAGGTCATGTCGTAAGAGGAGGCTGGGTCGTATGGTCATGAAACTAAAAGAAATAGTGTAGAAGTTAACATGTTATTCAGAAACATAAAATTCTAACTAATATAAGCTATTATGTTTACATATTAAGAAATTGATGTAATCTTGTGTTATTAGATTACTTATAGTTTCTTTGAGGCCAAAGAGAACAAGGGTTTCTAGGGTAAATATTCACGTTCTAAAAGATCAGCCCACAGGGATCATACTGATTTACACCTTGCATTGTTAAAGACACAAGCATATGATCCCCACAGCAGGGAAAAACTGAGAAGCGGGGACATGACAATCAAGAATATGCTTCTGCATAAATGTATTTTGAACAAGTAATAATATTTATTACCTCATATAATTTATGTCTAAGTATATTTTAGACACGTAGTCAACAAAAAACACAAAAGAAAAATTTATAACTAATAACTTGATGTGAGACGGAGGGGAAATTAGAAGTTATGGTGGGGATTTGATGGAATTGGTGAAGAACAAGAGAGGAAAGGAAAAGATATGATCACGGATCGCAATCTGAATCTTGACTTCACCGCCTGATTCGATTCAATTCATGAGATCAAACAAAAACAATACAAATTTCACATGAAAACAAAATTTTAATCAACTCATCATTCATTTCAAAGTTCAATACCTGGTTATATATAGCCTACATTGCGTGCGTTATACGTGAAATTATTTATAAAATCAAATCTAAACCAAATCTAAAATTAAATAAAATCTTAAACCTCCTAAATCTGAGCCGTACAATTCCCCCCTTAATAACTACAGAGGTTTTTGTATACGAAATATTTCATATTCCAAAAATTAACATCAAAACTAAAATTAACCATCTTCAACAAACCTATTATTCATATAAGCTAGATATATGAAAATCCCAGTATAGCAACCTATTGATGCACGTTACTGTCAAAATCATTATTTAATTACTCACAAAGAAGACTATTAAGATAAAGCACCAAGCAATCAAATTGAATTGCAATCCGAATCAGTAAATATCAATTCCTTGTCTCAAAGAAGTACCTGGTACAATTCAGGCGCACACCCATACATTCTGAATGGTATAAATCATAGGGTACATCAAATGGTGTATGCAACACATATCCATATGTATCCCAGTATCCGATATGGGCACCGCCTCCATTTGACTATTCATGTTTCATAAGGATCCATGTTTCAATCAAGTGATGGATTTCGAAAGTGAATACAGAACAGAAATAAAATATACATGTGACTATTCCACAAAGGATCACTATTACAACCAAAATGTAGATATGGTTTTGCTTTCGCACTACTGAAAATTCCAGCATTCAAAAAATATCAAGTTTGTCAATAATCTCCTCACGGGGAAGCAGAGGCTTTGGAAATTCTAGAAAGAAGAACAGTAGAGAAAGAATAAGAGAGTAGAACACATCAAGATAGGAAGAAAAGTATACTGGAAGGTTTATGGAACAGAAAAAAGAAGGTAAAGAGTGCAAGAAAGAAAAAAGAGAGGGTGAGACTCTCATCATGAGAGTCACTCCACCAGTGTAAGATTTTAATCTAAGCTTTTTCTCCAAAAAAAAAATTGGGACAGCAATTTAGCACAACTTAATGTCAAGGATGCACCACAATGGAATTGACCAAAGTTGTTGTGACATGGCTCTAAACCAAATACTAATCATGTGAGATCCTGCCAAAATCCAAGACAAAGGGAACTATCAGAAAATGGCTGTGAAAGACCAATGACAGCAAGGTGATGGGCATATAAACTTCAGTGAGGCAGTTTAGGATCAAGCAACCAATAGACAACATTAAATTCCCGGAACCAGGAACAAGAGGGCAAGGACATACTAAAGAAAAACTTCAACAAAAATAAACTTTATTTCTAAAAACTGACTTAGCCACATGTTTGAGACGAATATACCTTAAAATTTAACAGAGGCAACAGAAAATTCCACATAACTTAAATGGAATTCCTGGACTTGCAGCAATAGCTTATGCATGCTCCCATATGATGCAACCACTGTTCATGTGCTCAGGAGAAAAATAAGTCCCTTATTAGATCCTAATTTGCTACAAATCAAGATAAGTGACTAGATCATACTTGCACCCCAAAAATTCAATAAAAGGAAAAGGAAAAAAAAATATTGCAAAGCAACCACCAAAATGATGAGCCTCAAGATGAATTTAATTATTAATATTATTTTTATAATTAAAATAAGAAACTTATGGAATATTACCGATGCCCACTCAACTTGACCAAAGCCAGCTTCGCTCTTGGATGCACCCCTTTCTATCAACCAGTTGCATTAAAAATATCACAAACAAATTATTGTGTATAATTGTTATAATAATTGAACCTTCTTCCTTGAGCCATCAACTCCATTTGATGTTTCCCATGTTCAATTAAATTTGTTTTCTTTTTTTTCTTTTTTTTTTTCAATGACTGACCAGTCAAGTATGCTTTTTGGCACAAAAAGTGAAAACAGATCAGGCATTGAGATCCAGGTGAGCGTCTAAATACCTAAGCACAACTAGGCAATCAAAATGTACACCTAGGACAGTCAAGGTACATTAGCAACCTTTTCAATAAATTGTATCAAACACAGAGGTTGTTAACATGAGACTTTCATCCTTCGCGGCTCAAGATAACAGTCAACAATCATGTGAATAATTCATTGCTATTAGAGCACAAAAACAAGGTACCAGCATGATAAAGGTGCCCCAGATAACTAATTTCAAGATTCTACCAAGCACTTTGTCATCAACCACTATGCTCGCATATGTATATAACTGTCAACATTCTTTATAGATCAAGAAATCCTGTTAAATGACAAGCACCATTAACATAGAGATGTTACATGATAGCAAATAATAAAACTAAGGGCCTTAAAGACCAGATCACAGTAAGATCCAAAATAACATACAAATATTCTCACGAGAAACAATTGAACATTTGAGAAATGCAGGAGGCAAACCTGTTTTTTCTTAGCTCTCTTTTCCCTCCTCTCATTTTCAGCTTGTTCTGCTTCCTCCTCCTCACGAATAAGTTCCTCCTGTCTCTTCAGCGCAACAACTTCTTGATAAGCTATTTCAATTCTATTGCTGCAAACAAACATGTGAGAAAAAAGACCATTAAACAATGGGGAAATTATTTATGAAAAAACTCAAGTTGTCAGAGAAGATTAGAATTTTAAAACTATACTCATCAAAATCCAGTTTATATTTTAAAACCAAAATTCCAGAAGTGAATAAAAGTATCAAGCATAGTTTTCGGAATCAGCTGATTCAGATACGAATCGGCCGAGTATTGTAATCGGCTGGACCCATTACGAAATCTGGGTTTAAAAATCGGTCTCGGGGTCGACGTTCTGGAATCGGTGCATAAGGGATAGAATTGTCCAGAATTCTGATTCTGTGCCAATATCGACCGATTCCAATGAATCCTACTGATTCGGCAAGGAGAAGATCTTCAGATCTGACAGAAACCATAACCTGATCAGATCTGAGAGAGGATTGCGGAGGCGAGGAGGAAAATATCTCATGTCTGATTGCTACGTGAGATGATCGTGGTGCCGTAAAAAAGAGAGGAGCGAGATCGCACCTGAGTGCTGCGTGAGAGAGTCGCGACCGAATGTCACATTCACATGGGTTTTGTAGACGCGTGGGTTCTGTGTGAGAGAAAAGGAGGGGAAAAAAGTGAACAAAACAAAGTAAATTACAATCACTTTAACTGTTTTTTAGATTTTTTTTTTTTTTTTTGGGGGGGGGGGGGGGGGGGGGGGGGGGGGACAGAGAGGAAAGGTCAACGGAGGGAGGGAGAGAGGAGAGACAGAGAGAGCCAGAGAGGGGGGGAGAGAGCCAAAAGGAGAACATGGTTAAAGCCCAATATTATTTTAGTTTGGGCAAAAGCCCATGATATTTGGATTGTTGTGTGGATTGTTGTTAATGAAGTACTTTTATTTTATTAATTTTAGCAAGTTATCATAAATAGTTAATTTTATATCGATGGGAAGGAAAATTAGGGTTTGTTGCGGGAATTTTGGTGGAATTGGGAAAGAGCAATGATTTGGGAAAAAGAGGAAGGAAAAGGTATGATCAGGATTGCAACCCGGATCTTGGCTTCACCACCTGATTCGATTCAATCATCAAGATTAAACTAAAATAACACAAAATTTCACATGAAAACAATTTTTTTAATCAAATCATCCTCCCTTTCAAAGTTCAATACCTGGCTATATATAGCCTACCATACGTGCAATTATTGATAAAATCAAATCTAACCAAATCTAATTCAAATTAATCCTAAATCTCAACCACTGTTCTAAAAATCGGATTAATCGGCCGATTAATCCTATTCGGTGACAGCCCGCTTATAATTACATTAATCGCTTTGATTATGTGCTCGGGCGATTAGTGGGGTCCAAAATGATTAATCCTCAATTAATGCCCGATTAATCTGATTGACTCCCGATTAATCATTTAGGAATTTCATATGTTTTTATTTGAAAAAATTCACTTTGTGTGTGTTGGATCGCTAAGCAGTTTATGTTGTAATGTTGATGATTTGATAATGATATTTTATTAAATAGTAGATGAAATGTTATTTATTAAATAGTAGATGAATTATGATATTTTTATTATTGTATATTTTGTATAAAGTGATACTTATATTTTATTATTTTTGATTATTTTCAAATTAACTTATTTAGTAATCTTTCTCCATCATTCTTTAAAGTTCATTATTTTGATTGATAAATTGACTAATTTTTTTATTTCTTATTTTACAAGTAAGTTCTTTGATTTATATTTATGGTGCAAAATTTGAAATCTTAGATTACCAATGTGAAGAGATAAGTTCTTTTACTTTTTCTTTTTTTACTATTTATTCATATTGTCTTGTTCATCATATCATGGTTTATAACTTCACATCTAGATAATGCCTTATATAATGTTTAGGTATTTTCAACAATTAACTGTATATATTCATGTAGTTGTGTATAAACATAATTAAATATATAAATTTTTAAAAATGATTAATCCCCGATTAATCTCTGATTAATCCCCGATTAATCTCTGATTAACCGATTAATCATTATTCAGTGTTGGACCGTACGAATAATGAAACCGATTTTAGAACACTGATCTCAACCAAATCTACTCAAATCTAAGTTTAAATAAAATCTTAAATCCTACTAAATCTGAGCCGTTCGATTCCCCATCATTCTCCTCGGCTTGAAAACATTGATCTCCAGTAAATGTAGTGGTAAGTAGTAAGACAGGCACAACTGAGTTGAACTACATCATGAATCCTCAATCAAGCCAAGGTGATGGTCGGGGAATCAAAACTGATGTGTCATGGATGAATCAAGGTGGTGGAGGTGAAACCAGCTTCTTCGCAAATCAGCTGCAGTCGATGGTAGCTCGAATAAGATATGTGCAGCATAACAAGGCAGCTCAGCTTCATTGAAAACTAACATGCATACAAGACACCAATCTCCTGTGATCCTGTCTCCCTTAGAATGATCTGAAAAGGGTCGTACGCGTCAGGCGACCTCAGGGATAAGGAAAACCTCTTAGCTAGCGAAAATGACAATAGCTCCATGGTAGTCTCCACTTGAAGATCTATAGGAATCTCAATAAGAGGCTCTTCTTTTCTAACTCTTTCACTTCTGGCTCTCGCTCTTCCACTTCTGGCTCTGATTCTGCATCTTTTACAACTTTTAGCTCTGACTCTAGCTCCTCAACAACTTCTGACTCAATAAAGACTGGAAACTCTGAATCTATGTCAACTTTACTGTCATGCTTTCTAGATCTTCCCCACGCCATCTAAGATCTCCTTACATTCAACGACTAGATCGTTGAGTTATGGCCGCTCGAGCTTGGGCTCATGCTCAACAATAGGCTCCTTAATCTGTCTCAGATGTATAAAAAAGGTGTGAAGCATACCGAGTACGAAGATCTTGTAAGGCAAACCAATATCTACAGAATCTATAGTTGTCTTTCCATCACCAATAAGCTTCTCCATTCAGTTTCATTTGGGCATAGTGGCACTTCTGCTCAGATGTCTTCAAAATGATTTTCTTACCATATCCGTAATGATCATAAGAACCCGAAATTACAGGATAGCAGCATACATATCACATTCAACTTCTTGTCATCACCATCAGAATATGTCTTCCATAAAAGTAAAATCTCATGAATAAACTTTCAGTGCATAAAGATCAGAAGTTACCCAAGAATCATTGTACTGCTGCAAGAACAATACTGGCAGTAAAAAGGGACTCGTGGAGGTCGGATCTGCTGCCTCAATGTTGTGAAATCTTTTCACTGGCTTTGAGACTCAGCTAAGGACCCAGCGCTTCGAACAGATATCGAAATGGACTCCAAACGGGCAAGAAACTACCTCTGGATTGTTATGCGCTACTAATGGACTGAGTTGGCTCAGTCGACTCAGAATCAAACCACAGCTGAGCCGATGAACAGTGTGACTAAGTTGAGCTGGGTTTGAATCGATAAGGTCGGCTCAACTTGGCTGAGCCAACTTCTGTCGGCTTAGATCTAGGCGGGCCGACTCGGACTGGGATTGGACTGGGCTGTGCTGGTTCGGCCCAGGTCTGTTCAACAGTCGCACTGGCGGAGCAAGTCAACAAAGCGGGTCCGGATCTTCAGTAACTTGTTCAGGTTCGGGTTGTGAAATCAAACACAAACCCAATTAAATCCAACGAGATCTCTTTCTCCTCCGCTCAACAGCTAGGGTTTGAGAGTCCCTGGCGATGGCGGTGGTGAGAAAGGTAAGGAAAACCGATAGCGACGACGAGAAGGCTTGGTGAGATCAGCGACAACGCAATGGAGATGTAGGAGAGTTGGCGAGGCCTTAGTGGCGAGGAAGGAGGGTGTGAAAACATCAGCGAGGTCGGAATGAGGTACAGTTGAGTTTCCGAGGATGAATCTAGAGCGGGCTTATCGGCGAGAGAAGACGGAGATGGATGCGCGGTCCGGTGATAATGAGATAAGGAAGAAGGCGGCGACTCGATGAGGAGGCGCAGTGGCTTCGTGTTGTCGACAACAAGGTCTGAGGAGGTGACAGGGCTGTCGAGGAGGGAAGGCGAAAACGAGGGAGGGCCGCTAAAAGAGCTGACGTTGGAGGAGGGCGTTGGTGGGGTATGAAGAGAGGGCCGGTGAAGTCAATAATGTGAAGAGCCACTTAAAGAGCTGACGTTGGAGGAGGGCGTCGGTGGGGGACGAAGAGTGGGCCAGTGAAGTCATCAATGTGTTGGCAAAGTCGTAGAGGCGACAGCGCAGGAGGAGCAGTGGTGGAGGCAATGTCACCATGGTGAAGGCTTCAAAGCTCGCCGGCAGTTTGTCGTTGACGTCGGATGGCGTCAAGGTTGTGGTGACGGATCTTGTGCTGAAGTCGAGTTGGGAGAGAAGGGGAAGATAAACAGTTGCTTTTTTTCTTTTATGATTTTTCCATTTCTTTTTCTCTTTTTTCTTTTCTTTTCTTTTTCTTTTTCTTTGGAGGGAAACAACACTTTTGGCTCTGATACTAAGATTGATGTGGGGCAAAAGGGGAATTAGAGTTTGTTGTGAGGATTTTAGTAAAATTGAGAAAGAACAAAGATTTGGAGAAGAAGAGAGAAAGGAAAGGGTATGATCACATCGCAATCCGGATCTTGGCTTCAGCGCCTGATTTAATTCAATCATCGAGATTAAATCAAAACAACACAAAATTGCACATGAAAACACAATTTTTTTAAGCAAATCATCCTACCTTTCAAAATCAATACCTGACTATATATAGCCTACAATACGTGCATCATACGTGTAATGATTGATAACATCAAATCTAACCAAATCTAATTCAAATTAATCCTAAATCACAACTAAATCTACTAAAATCTAAATTTAAATAAAATCTTAAATCTTACTAAATCTGAACCGTTCAATTCCCCCATTCATAATTAGTTGTTATACTAATGAATAATAAATTTATTAATTTTTTGTTTAAAATTAAATTGTTACAAATAAGTGTTAAGAATTTGTTAGAAAAGGCCATTAATATAATTAAGTAATACATTCTAGGCAATATAATCATGTAGACCCTTTCCATCCGAGCAATCTTTTCTATTTTTAGTTTTTGCATTATTCATGTAAATACACTGTGTATTGTATTTTATTGCAATATATATTGTAATGTATTTGCAATGACTACTTTGTATTGTAATGCTTTTCCGAAGTGATTCAAATTTCATTAATTATTCTTAAAAAAAATGTCAAAATGCTTCTAATATATAATATTTTTTAAAGATTTTTTATTTATTTAAAAAAAATCACCGATTCCAATATCATCGAGACGATTCGGTCGATTTCAATACTACTGATCGTCAGTCGATTCTGATACTGATTATGAGATTTCGAACGTTGGTGTCATGAAATACCAAACAAAACAATTATGAGTTGTGGACTTTGAGATACAACCTATAGAAATAAAGTTAAATTGTACTTGCAGTACTGAGGCGTATTGAGGAACAAACAGTGGGGAATAGACTTTCAAACTTGGTTATGTGATAAAGTTTTTTAAAATTCACATGGAAAAATCTGATAGATGAAATTGAAAAGTATAAACTAAAAGGTCATTACAATAAAAATGTATTCCCAAAAGTTTTGATAGACATTAGGCATTTTAGCATAAAAAATTCAATCAATTCATCACTCTTGAATGAACCAATTGTTTAGTTCTGCAAAATGAATGAAAATGATAGGCTCAGTTTACACCTAAAACTCAGTCAAAGCTTTGCAAAAATAGGTGGATCTCTCCCGCCTCTCCAAATATAGGGAAGAAAGTTCCTAAAAAAATGTTGGTGACATATTTTGAACTTGTGACCAAAGCTTTGCAAAAATAGGTGTGGATCTCTCCCGCCCTCTCCCAATATAGGGGAGAAAGTTCCTACAAAAATGTTGGTGACATATTTTTGAACTTGTGACTTCCTTGTCATAATTCACATGCCTTACCAACTCTTATCAAGATCCCATTAAAACTAAGTTGTGCCTAACAAAGGGCATCGCAAAAACAATATTGATCGTGGTGGTTGTTTTATGTGCCAATGAGTGGGAAGATTGTTCTTTTCTTTATTTTGTGGTACTATGTAAGCGCGCACGTGTGTTTGCAGGGCATTGTGTGTGCGTGCACGTGCGCACGCTAACTCTGTGCACATGTCATGGAGATTTAGGAAGCAGTTGAGAAGCACTAAGGATGCAAACTATTAAAGTCCCTGCACTACACCAAAACTCGAAGTTAAAGTGAGGGTTAAAGTATTATATTTTTACATGCCCCCGCAGGTCGAGAGCCCTTTTCATGGGCCAAAACATGGGCTTTTACACTAGCGGTATTTTGTTTTTAAATCTACTTTAAATGCACACCAGGTGGAATTTGAACTGAGTTGCTCTGATACCATGTTAAAGTCCCAGCCACTACACCAAAACTTCAAAGTTAAAGTGAGGTTGAGGTATTTATATTTTAAAACAAACGTCTAACTCTATGATTGTTGACCAAGTGTTTGAATATAAAGACATGCCTCTGAGTTTATGTACAACGGTCAACTTCATCTGAGTGTGTCAGTGTGTGGGCGTGCGTGCGTGTGTGTGTGTGTGTGTGTGAGAGAGAGAGAGAGAGAGAGAGAGAGAGAGAGAGAGAGACTTGTGTTCGGTGTTCCTTGCTGTGAGAGAGAGAGAGAGATTGTGTTCGGTGTTCCTTGCTGTGAGAGAGAGAGAGAGAGAGAGAGTGTGTGTGTGTGTGTGTGTGGTGTGTGTGTGTGTTCGGCATTCCTTGCGCTTAAAAACGGGTTGAGAAACAAAGGCAATATAAAATTTGTTCATTCGAAAATAATAAAGTATTCTGAGTTGAAGTCCAAATCCAGGTGACCATCTTAGAAGTTTAAATGAATCAGAAATTGAATCTTGCAGGGCCACTCATTGGTATCCACTATACACCTAGTACAAGGATAAGCACCATATTCATGAATCATCTTTAAGTCAGCAAATCACACAGAAGAAACAGGTTGAATGCGTAAAGTATTTGAACTTATACACACTTTAACGATATAAATGTGTATTTATCGCAAATCTTGGATAGTTTTTGGCAGATCAATTATTAGGTGCCCACGAGGATATGGGTCCCTTCTTTTCCCGATGTGGTACATGCATCAACCACTATTCCTTAAGTTATGGCATGTAAAGAGTCTGTATTTTTAACTTTAAATAGAGATAACAGTTCCAGACTTCTAGCTGTATCAACATCTTGCGAATTCCGCAATTTAAACACTCTGAATTATAAACTTATGACTATGATTACAAGTAATAATTTCACATCAATTATGCCGACAATAACAGACAATTTTCAATCTACCAAGAAATCTTGATAGAACATCTGCAAGGATAATTGTTATTACTGAAACTGTGTGTGTGTGTGTGTGTGTGTGTGTGTGTGTGTGTGTGTGTGTGTGTGTGAGAGAGAGAGAGAGAGAGAGAGAGGTCTTTGAAGAGATGAGAGAAGCTATATTCATTAAATTAGCAATTAGAGACAGCTCCAGGGTTCTAATTTGACCACCATTTCATAACATTATTTCAATAGAAAGCAATACGCAGCAGATTGTGGAACATGAGGAACTTATTCAATCAGGTCAGATGTGAACTCAATAATTAAGAGATGATCAGATTTTAAATTGACTGAACAAGATAAACATTACTACTGTTTGAAAGTTAAATCAATGCTTCTACGAACTGCCCATTTTCCCTGCAGTTTACTTTCTTCAGCTCACAGAGCTAAGGAATAACACTTAGGAGACTCAAAAGGCCTTATTCAGAAAAGAAGAATTTAACTGATTTACTATTTAATATATTCAATCAATATATCTGCATATATGGAATTGCAGGGATGCTAAACGTCACATATAATCATATTACAAGAAGCCGTGTTGGTTACCTGAATATATGAGCTAAAACAAAAATTTCCAGAGTCCTGCGACCCAGCTCTGTAAGGCGTCTTTCATCACGCAGAATAGAATGTCTATTGAATTCTTCTCCGGAACACCCATCCTGAAATCATTATTGAGTCATAGTTGAAAATCACGGATTAGAGAAGCCAAGTCTAGAAGATAGCTTGGTATCATTACTGGATTAAAGCAAGAATGATATTAACATTGAAGATACCAATTAAAAACATAAATCCAAGTTAAGAAATTAACAAGAAAACAGTAAGAAGAAAACAGTGACTATCACCACAAAGTGTGATAGCGACATAGGCCACATTTTTATGTGGTGTTCATAAACCAACCAATAAAACAAAGAATAATAGGAGAACCCAATTTGCTAAGCCTAATGCAAGCATCACAAGGTGTAAGAAGCAACAGGCACTATCTAACAGTGAGGTTAAAAATCTCGATATCAGTATGGGCATAAGCAAGCAAAAGGGGCCTTTCTAGACTGACGTTTGAAACCTTGACATCGGTAAAATGTTCTTTGATGGATCAGTATCGGCACTTTCAGTTGTTTCAGATTGGAATGTGAGATATTTGGTATCTACAACAAAAAAAAATTAAATTAATTTTAAAAATTCTAAGAAAAGATTATGTAACTATTAAACATGCTTTTCTCTCTAATTGATGAAGTTTGGATCAAGTTTTGATGAAATCTTCTAAAATGTGGTAGTCGATGCCGTAATAATTTCTAAATGATATTTGAGCTACATAAGTTAGTAGAGAAATTTTTATTAAATCAAATTTCATAAACATGAGTAGCAAGCCAATACAAAATTAAGTTTTTAGACAAAATTATAAGCTGTTGCATTTTTATTTTAAATTAATAGTAGTTTTAGAGTTGTATGGACCTATTCTTAAACTCATATCTTTACTTTACCTCTTTGTTTCCTTCTCTCAACCTCGTTCTCTCATTCTCTTTTATTTCATTCTCAAACATTCCACGAAGAAAGAAAAATTACCATTGAAGATAGATTCTCCAAGACTCCAAACAATTACTAATTTATTTTTTTTATCGGTTGAAATTTCAATTCTATATCTCTGAAAAACAGTTGTTTTCATTTTTTTTTACACCATGTATTGTCGGGCTCTGAAATTATTGATCATTACAAGGAAGAAACACTATTCAACCATGATTCTATTTGTTTATTGGTTTTTTCTCCATTTGCTTTGGTCAAGAAAATACAATTATCCTTTTGTGTTTCAAAAGCTAGATCCACTCCCATATCAGCCAGTATCGATTCACATTGCACCACTGTTGCTTGGTACCCAACTGGCATCTGACGGTATCTAATTTTCCCAGGATGTTTACTGGATCAGCATGCTCAAATTCCTAATGATATGTCGACCATTTTTTTCAAACCTTAATCTAGATGATCAAAATTCTTGACACCACACCTTTACTGCTGATGTTCCCAACTGAGATTGTGCTCTAAACCAGAAACTGAGAATGTTTCCAAGTAGAATTTGATCAAATTATTACCTAGCCAAGGAAAATTTAAAAAATTGCCCCTTCCTTGCATAAGCTTAAACTACATAACCAATAACACTGGATCCCTATACACCAACTGCCTTGTGAACAAAAAAAAAAGCACATTCTTACCTATAGTTTTCATGGCTATGAATCAAAGTTACTCATAAAAAGGATTTTTCTCACGGGATGACTATCGGTTACGGTTAGTGGATCAATTCTACAATGGAGCCTTTTCAAGTAATGTTGTCGCTCCATGGACTACTTATTTTGCTAGGAAGGGACTTCGATGAGGATAATGCATTCATTTCATGACATCTACTTGGTCACATTTAATTCTAACAGAATAGCAGCTCCATTCATAAAAACACATGAAAATATTCATCATTAGCTATATTCTTTAATTTATCACATTGTATCATGTAGACAAGAGTACACAATGGACACTAAAATATCTCGAATTAGCGCAGCAATAAAAAATGTGAAGAAATTGAGGCCTAAATATGTTTACTTACATTAAGGTGACCCTGAGACAGTCCACAAGTATGACTATACTTTCATGTTGCACCACAAACACGTAAATTTTGTCAACTAGTGCCAGTAACAGTAACAGTTATCCGCCAATTATTCAACATATATACTTCTTTCAGAAAATAAAAGACCTTCATAGGTCCTTGCTCTTGACTTAAGTTTCTTTCTGCCCTTTTTCCTCTTACTTTTCTCCTATTCCTTCCCTCCAAAAGCTTTGCTGAATCTCAACTCGCACTATTGGGCAGATACTTACCCGCCTCTTCTCTTTCTCAACCACATTAAGAACATGATGCCCATAATCTTCTCAAATCTCAACCAATCCATAAGCATTCAGTAATTCCAACCAAACCCTTACTCAGCATAAGTAAAACAAAATAGCAGCTGGTGCAAATAAAAAAGCAAGAGAAGAAGTTTAATTTCAAGATCACGAGCATTGATTTGGAATTAATTTTGGATGTAAATGATTATATACATCAGACATATGAAGCCAAGTTAAACCAAAGTATGAGAAGTTCAACAATTATATTTCTTCTTTTTTAACTGTAAGTTAGTGCCTTCTTGCATTCCTTTTCCAAAGTGGAAAATGAGAACTTAATGATAAGAATCTAGGATTAATTAAGTCCCTAAAAGTTCAAAAGAAAATGGATTTAAATTGTACCATTAAAGAATATTTGTTCTGGGTTTTTGCATATTGCTTTAGATCATCTTTGGGAGACAAAGCAAAGCAATAAAATGATTGAATGCTGACCCCACAGAATTACAGAAACAGAAGGAAATGAATAACTATAACATTATTCAACTAATACTTGAGAAGCCAAAGGATTCCCACAAGGCCAACATGCTACCAAAATTATCATCAGACAAGATCAAATTTCAAATATACAATAAAAAAAAACGTGTGGGTAAACATTAATGGTATAACTTAAATGGACCAGAACGTACTTTCACACGTGTAGGCAGAACCTTTTCCTCCTTTGAAGGCAACGGCGGATGAGAGGATTCCAAGGAAGCTCTCTCAAGCAAGAGGAAAACATCATCAGCCAAAACAAACATGTCATTCTCAATAGAGATGATAGGAGCAGGTATCTCCTTCTCCAATGGGCTGGCTTTCAATGTTTTTATCTTGCTCTGGCTTTCAAGAGCTCTCAGACCACTGTATAGAGAATCCATTACAAGCGTAGATAAGACTTCCTTCTCTATGAAGAAATGTTTCACAACTACTTTCAAAACAGCATCAATTTTATCTCTAGACATGTGCCACCTGGTATTTTGATCAATTCCACGCCAAAAGGCATGAAAACTGCAACCAACCAACCAAACATTTAGTTTAAACAAGCAGAGAAAAAAATTCTGAATAGTTATGAGGCCAGACATGCTTACACAATCTTGAAACGAAATTGAATCTATATTACTTACAACACTAATATAAGGGAACAAAAACCATGTAATATGCAAACTTAACAGAAGATCACCTTGACCACTTTGCTTTATCACCAATCAAGGTTTGAAGCTTCTTCTTTCTCTCATTAATAAACTCTGCACAGGTCTTTCTACACCATTAAGATATACTCGAATGAGCTCTCTTCTGTATTGACAGTCAAGGCAACGGAACGGACGATGCGCTTTCTCCCTCAATAATCGAAACATAAAAACAAGATATAGTTAAATAAATTGATGCACAAAATTAATGTTGATGAGCAGAAAAGCCTCTAACTGGCACAAACTAAAATGAAAGCTCAGGCTATAACTTGAATACAGTAACTAATGAAAAACTGTTTCCAGATGAAATCAGATAGGCATATGATAACCTCTCGAGAAAAAAAGTATAAACCATTAGAACTACAAAATACCAAGGAAATGACACGACAAAAATTTAAAAAAAGCCAGTGGATATATGTACATGCTCAAAAAGTTACAAAAACAAAAGATCAATAAAGAGGGGAGTTTAAGATAATTCTGACTTATGCATCAAGTTCAGCCAACTTAATTATGTATGATACAGAGAATCAGTGACTGGGTACCAATGATTATGTGAACATGCATTTTCCCTCTATATTCATTTTCTTACAAAGTTCAGATACAACAATGTACAACCAGGAATAAACTCAAGCTATTGACTACTTTCTGTAAAAAAAAAAAAAAAATAGACGAAACTTTTTCTTCACAGGTTAAAGGAGGGACCACCCAACAAGTAATTCGATTAAGAATTACACAGTAGGCACGTCATTAACTTAAGAAAATTGAATATACAAGACAGATAACTCATACTATATAAACAATTGCAGTTACTACAACAAGTTAATTATCTCAAAGAATTATATGATACTTTTAACATTCCCAAGAACATGGAGAAGAGGAAGCATATCGATTTGGCAAATGATGGACCTTAGGTTTAAACCATAAAGGGCCTCATCTAACATAGACCAATTTCAAACAACACCTGTTTTCCAGTAAAATGTGAGAGTTGTTGCAGTCGTTCCAGGTAGATATGCCCCTGGATAATGGCTGATTTTTAGACTCATGCTTTGATAGGAAGAGGGTATAGAGTGGTCCATCGCAACTTTTGTCTTTAACCTTCAGACGGGAAGAGGAACACTATTGGAAAGGAAACTAAGATAAAATGCATCACTGTTGTATGTTTGAGAATCCAATTCACACAAAACTCTGGAAGTGGATGTATCAACAAATAATTTTCTCATCAGTGATTTCGACCTAACATGATAGGCGTACGCTATGTTGCACGGATACATCAACACTGAAATGGACACGACACGTAGATATGTAGCAAATTCTTTAAAAAAACACATGACACGTGTGTCCGACACGTGCGTCCGACACGTTTCGGACACGACACGGTTTCATGATGGAGTGTCCGTGCTACATAGGGTGTAGGAACATGGGTTATTGTTTCTCATGGCGTACTCATTGCATGTCACTATCATGTTCCTGTTTCACTACGTGTCCCCATCTTTTCTTCACCTTTTGACTCCAGAATCATCAGCAATGAGAACAAAATTGGTTTTGTTTTTTTATTTGTTATAAAGCCCTCAAAAAAGCTAAAGTTAATGCTTGATTTTTTATATAAGATATGAAATAAAGTTACACAGGAGAGACGCCTCTAGCCTGAACAATATTGTTGATGGGCTAATGCTTGTTCGAGAAATCTGGCATAATATTCGTGATAGATCAAACAACTCCTGGCATTACCAAATGAAGCTTGTTGCTTTGGTAAATGCGACTCTTACCAGTAAGAGGAAATAGATATATGGTTTGATTATAAAGAGAAGGTGCCTACCAATTTCTAAAACAAGCTCCGGTCTTTATAACAAAAATTGAATCTATGGGAAAAGTGCCAACATTAGGTGGGATTCCTCGAAAAACATTAAGGGAAAATGCCTATATGATGAAATGGATAAAATGTTGCTTAGTACACATTAATGTACATTAATTCAATATCCTACCTTTTAGTTCTCTCAAGTCCATGTAGGTCATGCATTGTGTTGTAACAGACTAACCTATTAGTCCCATCTAGTGTTCTAATTGCTGGTCGCAATGGTGGAAAATCAGCTGACATTGTGGCGTTTTAAGGTTGGTGACATGACTTGGTGAAATCCAAGTCGTTTACCGTTTGGGCCCGATACCAGCACAATATCAAGCAAAGATCACATGTTTGGTCGATATTTCGGCCTTCAAAAATCAGTCGATGTCGAGTCATTTAATAAACTTAGTTTTTGGGTTTTTTTTCCTTTTTGCATTTGAACCTGTTAACCCAACCCGTACTCACCCTTTATAACTTGAGAACGGGGAATAAGCGTCGAAATCGACCCCTAATTCCCACCCTCCTTAACAATAGGGAGCGAGATAGAGGGCTTCGGCAGCAACCTCTCCTGGGTCCGACGATCCTCCCCAAGATATGGTGAGGCTTCTCGAGAGACGATGAGTGGCGTGAGACTTCTCGAGTAGCAGCGAGAGCGACTCTAGAACTTCCCCGGTGACCTCGGCCCGTCCAGCAGGCTTTCAAAGGGAAAGCTACACTAAGACTTCTTGAGCGGCGAGGTTTCTCGACTGGAACGAGGCCTAGTTTCAATTTCTATTTTGACTTTTTTCTTTCTTTTTTCTTAAGAACTAGTGAATGGCCTCTTATATTTTATTTTTTTTAAATTCAGGTCTATTTCTCACTTAACCCTCTCTCCTTTGCTGACAAAGTACAGCACGAGCTACTCCCACTCAGTTGGGTGGAAGTATGAAAGGTACTCAATTATTTTTAAATTTTTAGCATACTGATTGGGTTGATGGACTGAATTATTGAGGGTTGAATATTTTGACTGATTAAATTATTTAAATTGGATATTTATGTTTTGATTATTTATTTCTTTATATTGTTTCTATAGATTGTCTTATATCAATTGAAAATTTTTGAGAATAACTAGTGATATATATAGAGGAAACGGGAGGTCAATGGCCATAGGAGGAAATTTCTTCCAATGGCGCACCCAAAACTCCATTTTTTTGAGAATATCTAGTGATATATATTTAGAGGAAATGTTTTGATCAAATGCTCGCATTTGTTCTATTGTTGAAACAACTGTTATTTTGCAATCATTACCTCATGAAGCAAACAAAGTCTAAACCCATGATTTTTCATCTATATTCATCTTAGACCATGAACATAATGTACAGCCGGATCGTGAAACAAGAATCGAGAAATTTGGTGTTTTAGATTGCACCATAGAAGGAAATTTCTCCTCACCTCTCGTTTCCTCGTGTGTATGTGTGTAGGGCTTGACTACACACTTCTCATTCATCCAAAAAGTGAGAGTTAGCAAGCTTTCCACCATACATTTCCTATTGGCCCACCATTAATTTATTCCCTAGCTACTATTCACCTTTCGAAATCGACACATATCTCAAAGATAGTTAATGGTGAGAGATGTGTTAACTCACTTTTTGAAAAGAGCGAAAAGTGCGTAGTCCATTATATATATATATATATATATATATATATATATATATATATATATATATATATATATATATATATATATATATAAAGTTTCATATATAGCTACAAACTGCCTCATACAAGAAGCAGTAAAAAGAGTACATCAGGATACAAGTTGAACATATCAATTGAATATTAATTGTATTTTTCATATTCTATAGATTGGGTATTCATTGGGTTATGACTTGGAACATTTGAGAAGTTTTCACAATTCTACAATCAGTTAGTGATTATATATTCGTGGATTTAATGCAAGTATAACCTGACCTTGTTTTATGTAGCTTTACATGATATAAATATATATATCATCATTAAGTCTAAATTTGTCAGGATATATATATATATATATATATATATATATATATATATATATATATATATATATATATATATATATGAGATAGACTTGTGTCATTCCGGGAGGATTCAAGGCTGAATCCTTCTCACTCAAATACCAACATCCGACATTCTAATACAAGATCCACTCCGTTGAAGTTGATCTATATCATTTCAAGTATCTATAAATCAAAATTAAAGTGTTTTGAATACTTTTCCCCATGCGTCAAGTAGGATAAAAATAGATGACCTAAATAGTGAGTTGGTTACTTTAACGGTGTAGAACAACTGAAACTTAACAAAAATTAGTTTGTAGGGATTTTTAATGTTTAGATCATAATCAAATGGCCGGATTGAGAATTTGTATGTCTTAAGACATATATCTAACCAACTCACTACTTTCAGCAGTTCTTTTGCACCGCTTGATGTATGGGCAAAAAGTATTTAAAACACTTGATTTTTGGTTTATAAATACTTAAAATAATATAGATCAACTTCAACGGAGTGGATCTTGTATTCGAATGTCCGAAGGTTGTATTTGAGTTGGAAGGATTCGGGCTTAAATCCTTTTGGAAGGACACAAGTCTCTCTCTATATATACACACACACACACACATACAGAGATGATCCTTTATGGTTGGTTCTTAAAACTATAGGAACTTTGCGATGGGACATCTTATGGACGATTCACTTTGTTCATGTTAATCTCCACACTTTAAATGGTTTATGAATGAAAAATCAAGTGATTTGGAGACTTCTTACCCATACATCAAGTTGTTCCAAAATAAACTTTATTTCAGCCGTAAAATTTGATTTCATTTGATGCATGAGTAAAAAGTCTTCAAATCAATTGATGTTTTTATTCATAAGCTATTTAAAATGTGTACATCAACATGAACAGAGTAGATCGTCCATAGGATGTCCCATCGCAAAGTTCTTACAACATTTCGTTTAGGAACCAACCAAACACACACATATAGGGAAATGATCCTATGAGAACGGTTCTCAAACTAAGCTCCGTGAGAACTCCACAACGGGCACCTCATGGATGATCCCAACCGGGTATCTTGATCCACATAGTACATACTTTATTAGGCTAATCATAAAAATCCAAGTGATTCCAAGCCCTTTTACTTATGCATCAAATAACATCTTTTTTCTATGGCTAATATAACATATTTTTTGTAACCACCAGATCATCCATATGACAGCCCACCGTGAAATTCTCACGAAGCTTAGTTTGAGAACCGTTCTCATAGGATCATTTCCCTATATGTGTGTGTGTGTCACCCACTTATGACACCCGACAGTTACAAAACATCACCAACATGTTTGCGATATTCGCAATCCAACACGGGATTTCGTCGTGACACCATGGCGCCAGTATCAAACATTTTGAACACTGGTCTTATCCTCATAATTGTTTATGCGAACTCTACCTTCCATGCTCAATTTGAAACATGAAGTGGAAAGCATCGCCATGCAAACAACACAAACATAAGCTGAGATTTCACCCATATGCATCACCTCCCTCCTTGATTCCTTAATCTTCTAACATTACATGTCTAAACCATATGCTGCTTCAGTCCACCACCCACTCCCCCACCCCCCACCCTACACCCAACAAACCACCTAAAAACACATAGAAATTGTTTTTCACCCTCCTCCTACCTACCACAGGCGTGTTTATCACTGCTAATGCAAGCATGCATGCACTGCTCAACATGTTATATTAATATAACTTCAGCTAATCATATATGATATATCTTATATCTTTAGATGGACTCCATAATACTACGAGTCAACCCTACTTCTTAAATTACAAATACAGAAGTTAACCCATCCTGAACAGGCAAAAACTTGACTTAAAGATTGACAAGGAATCATGTTGAGTTGCATTGAAGAATTTTCATGTTGGCAGATATGGATGTTTAGTTTACTTAGGCATAGCCCTGGACCTGACTCAACAGCACAACTTACTGAGTTAGAGCCCAAGCCAGTCACAGATAGATGCTTAAATACATAAGAATGAAAGAAGAAGATGACGCCTAGAAAATATTAGAGTGTTTCTGAATAGAAACTGAAATTATGAAACTTGTCAATTGTGATTATTTATTTAATGGTACCGCATGTATCACTATAGGCATGGACGTTACCACTGTTTTGGACACGGTTAATCTGAATTGCACAAGTAGGATTAAACTAATAAGAGAGTTCCATTAAAGGGAATGGCATGAATTAGCCACTGAGTGAGTTTGTGCATATAGAGACAGCTGGTTGTTATTTAAAAAGCCCCATTTGCATATTGCATCAAAATTGCAAAAAGTAACATGTGAAATGTTTCCTTACTATACTAATATCATTTCTGAAACAATCACGCAAGTCAAATAATGTGTATACTGCAAACATTATGCTATAAATTAGATTAATAAGATTGGTAAGTGGTAATCCAGAATTTGATTTATGAAATACCTGATAACTTGAACTTGAGCCTTGATTGTAAGAGTATCATCATCAACAAAGCCTTCATTCACTTTATTTATCTCCATAAACTTTTTCCACCCCCAATCATGTTCTTTCTTACAGAACCGGTGCAGTGTATCTGCAGATATCCCTTAAAAATGTGAGCTGATATCGCCATTACACAGAAGAATATTTTTTTCCCCCTACAAGTATTAATAGACAATATTAAAAACTTACCATTGTACTTATTTTTCTTTGGATCCTTGTTCACAACAGCTATTGTAAACAGTGCGAAATGACTCCATCCTACAGATGAATGGGAAAAGGAATTAGAAAGAATTTCACTTTATGTGTGGCCAGTAAAGAATAAGTTTCGGTGATTATATAGCCTTGACCTGCCACAAACCTGGGAGAAGCTTGTCATGATTAGCAACACAAAGAAACAGAGACAGATGGTTACAGGCATCACAACCGTGGGGATAAATTAAGATATACCTGTCAAACAATGTCAGCAACTCCATTAGAAGGGGCCAAGGTTATGCCTGCAGACATTGTATTTACAAGCATAGACAATCTATAATAGACCTGTGTGATCATTGTAGAGGTTTCAAAAGGATTCATAATTACAAGCCATACTTTTTTGTAACAAGTAAAGGAATGTGAGTTTCCTAATAACACAATACAATTTGGGAGCAGACTAACTACAAATTGACGCATTCCTAGTCATACATATGGCAAGAAAAGAACATCCCAATGACCAGAAAATGCCGGTAAATCATAGGAATCCAAATAGTAGAAGCAAACGAGCTAAAATTGAGATCTTTTAATGAAGTTCAAGTTTAAAAGAAATCAACATTCCAGGATTTATGCAAGTCAGTGAAGTAAAATTGACTGTAGACAAGTCACTGGAGTAAATTAATTTAGATTTTGAAACGATTCTTTCTTTTCCTATTTAGCTCTGAATCATCTTTGTCATCTTCTAACTGGGTAACTGATGGAGGAATCAAATGACTAGGATTTATTAGCATTAAAGATTTAGATTTGAAGAGATGTGAGTAGATTTGGTTGAGATTTAGGATCTATTTGAATTTTAAATTTGGGTAGATTTGATTGAGGTTCTATTTTATCAGTAGTGCCACGTATGGTGCACGTAGTGTATACTATATATAGCTATGTATTGAACTCTGAAAGAGGGCAGACTATGATGATTTGAATTAAACCCCCTTTTGTTGAAGCATGTTGATTTGCTTTACCAATTGAATCTCTTGTATGGTGATGTACAGAGTGGGAGAGAAATTTCCAGGGTATCGGACCTAAATTAATCATTATCCCCTCTTCTCTTAATTAGTTCTGCATCAAATTGGTATCAGAGCTAAAAAAATCCTACTCTTTTCTTCCTCCACAAAAAAAAAACCCTAGACTCCTCTACAAAACCCAAGATCCTATTCACCCTCATTTTCTCTTCTTTAGTTTAAAAAAGAAAAAGAAAAAGAAAAAATTCATCGTTCAATCACCGTCTTCAACAGCGACAGAGGACCCCAAACCCTAGTGGGTTCGTCTCCCCAAGCGCCAAACCCCACCACCTTGCTAATCTGGACTATTACTTTGATCAGTATAGATTTTTCGAAAAGGGTAGAGTTTGACTTGCTAGGAGAAAACTAGTAAGTTCAGTTAAGATTTACTGAAATACGATGGAGGGAGATTACGCGAGATGTAGGGTTCTCATAGAGACTTGGGATGAAATAAAGAATAAACTTAAAGAGAAATACTTTCCTGAATCATATAGGCACTGCCTCCTAAATGAACTGCATCGCCTTCGTCAGGAAAGCATGTGAGTCCAAGCTTACACAACTGCATTTAATGACCTAACTTTGCATTGTGAGTTACAAAAAGACCCCTACCAAACCATATCTTGGTTTCGTTATGGGTTGAGGACCGGCATCCATGAGCCATGATCAGTCATTCCCAAACTATAAAAACCCTTGCATAGGCCAGCCAGCTAGCACAGAATATAGAGGCCTCACTTATATCCTCTTCAGAACGCAGACTCATTCTGAAAGTCGGGGAGCAGTACAGTGTGACTAATGATATTGTTAACGACTCGAAGGTTGTTGAGATTGTTGACATTTCTCCCAAGGCCACTAGTGTCATTAACCCTACAGTAGTTTAATCCTATGCTCTAACTCTTGATGAGATCCATGAATTTTTTGAGGATACTAGCGACGATGAAGATGTACGAGTCTAGCACACCTATATCTACTGATGTCCATACTCATGATAATGATACTAGTGATACTGAGCGTGAGCCAGGGGTTGAATCTACAGTGACTATTCTTAACTATCATCTTTCTAATTGGACTTTGGAGTTCCTTAGTATGATCCACCGGGTAGTTTCTAGCTTTTCTTCTTTTAGTGTGTGGAGATGTGTCCTGAGTTGAGTATCCCACTATCAGAGTCTGTTGCATGTCCCACTAGGCATCCTATGCGTCATATTTTTACTTCATTAGAAGTCATCGTGTCTAGACTGTCTATTGCACTGCATTTGCTTGTTGCATATGATGATATCACTAGACAATTGGCAAATGACAATGATAACTACAAATTTGCTGCATGTCCATATAGTACATTGCAGGAGCTCACAGTTGAGAATGACGTGACAGTTACAAGTCACCCTCAGATTGGGAGGAGCTGCACGTTCGATGTACAGATTCCTCTAAAGTTCTGAAGAAGCTTTCTTTCATCATCAACGAGTTGGACGTCTCATGGGATCCTGATATCAGATCAGATTCAACAGGGATGATTCACGTCTGGTTGCAGCATGTGACTTACTTGAGCTATTGTCGCTTGCAGCCGGCTCGTCATCGAGACCAGCTTCACCTTCTCCACCGTGGTTGCAATGTGATTCCCTAGTATTGGTACTGCGACCACCACTTCGACCTAATTAAGAAAATTCATGCGAGATGTGGTTCAGCTCTACCCAATCGTGCCCGCTATTTATTACCACTGTATTCATTGGAGATGAATGTTTTCAAGCCGGGAAGAATGATGGGGAATCAAACAGCTAAGATTTAGGAGTTAGATTTGAAGAGATTTGAGTAGATTTTGTTGAGATTTAAGATATATTTGAATTTAAATTTGAGTAGATTTGATTGAAGTTTTATTTTATCAATAGTTGCATGTATGGTGCACGTATAGTAGTTAAATATAGCTATATATTGAACTTTGAAAGAAGACAAACTATGATGATTTGAATCAAACCCCTTTTTGTTGAAGCATGTTGATTTGCTTTACAAATTGAATCTCTTGCCTGGTGATGTGCAGAGTGGGAGAGAGATCTCTTAGGTGCCAAGGCCCAAATTAATCTTTATCCCCTTTTCCCCCTCTTCTCTTAATTAGTTCAGCATCAGTAACTCTTCTTCTAAATCTTCTATTACCTTCAATATAAATTGTTTTCAGCGTTAAGTGTTAAGAGAACATAGGTGATCATTCTAGAAGATTTGTGATTTGTGAATGGTCATTACACAGAATAAATTATTCAACATAAAGAGAAGATTAAAGAGCATATCCTTCCTAACTTGAGAACTATGGTCTCACTGGAAAGTTACTTCAGGTATTATTATGTAACTAGATTATCGGCACCTGCAAATGCACATGACCATTAAAGAGATTTGTAAACAAAAAAACTGTGGGGGTTAAAAGAAAATTAATCAGTTTTTGGTTGGTTTTTTGTACTATGCAAGTAAATGAATTGTTAAGGGCATGTTTGTAAAATTCATGAGATGATCGATGCCAATTTTTTCTAATATATAACAATACACGTATAAATAATGACTTTTTGGAGAAGACGGATTTAGGTCTATGCCCCAAAAACTTAGCAATTAGCGTCAATTTTGTGAGTTTAGTTTCAAGCTGTGGCATGCCATGTACAGAGCTTTGTTCTTATGAATTGAAAATCATGATTTAATAATTATAATAATCATAAGAAAAGAATTAAAGATTATGATTAGATGAAATGACATTGACGCCTTATCCCCATGATACATAGAGAGAGAGAGAGAGATTATAATTGATGAGTTTATTAGTGTAATTTTATTTAATTATTTTTTTTTTTTTTTGAGAGGAGCACTGAATGATATTGTTCTCGTATCAGTCAAAATTGACTGATACAATCTGATACCATTAACTATTTTTTCTTTAACCTTTATTATATTGAAATCATATTTGATGGATTCAAACTATACTTTTGAAATTATAATTGGATGATTTATTTTATATTTTTATTTAAGATCAAGATCTATTTTGTCTAAATTTATTTCTTTTAGTTTTTTTCTAGCTAATTAATCTTTTTACATTCTAGCAAGATATGTGGAATATTATATATTTTTAAAATTCATGAAGGCAAAAATTTCAAATACTCTTGTCTCGAAGGACCTATCTGGAAATGTCTATATTTGATGTTTGTAAGAATAGAATTTATTTGAAATTTTTGGACACTTGAGGGTGCCACTTTCTTTACACAAAGTTGAACCAAGTTTTTCCTTGCTGATGTCACCTAGTTGCCATGCGAAACTGAGGAAGGAGATCAATCATTAATGGGACCCACACAGGAAAAAAATGGTAGCAGCTGCCACGGCCTGCTGGCTGCAAACACTTCTCTAGTTATAATATTAGAGATAGTAGAGTACCCATGATACTGAAGGGAAAGTCTGGCATGCTACCCCACTTAAAGCATTCTTTTTATTAACTTTGGCTCCTAGAAAAACATTGGGGTCTATCTTGATAGTTCAAAACCTACAAATTTGAGAATAACCACCTCATCACTGCTGGCAAACACAGCCTTTATCCAGTTCTTTGGGGCAGTTCACGTGTATCCATTTTCTCTATTCAGGTAACACGGATCAGCACCTCATTCGACTTAGCAGTAATGTTGTTCATTTACAGCCTAACCCCGAGTTTAGTTTGATCTGCTGCTCGTCTTACTAGTAAGTTTAAGTATGGCTCATTCACTTCTACAAAGGTGCGAGCCATTTAAGATGGTTTCTCCAATGTTATCCTCTGCTCATGTTCTTTGATTCCTTCAGATTTCTCAGTATTCTATTCTGATCTTTCACTTCTATGCTGCTACTATTCTTACTGTTATTCTCGCTCCATCTATACTCGTTTTTTTTTTTTTTTTTTTGCCTTTTTGCTGTTCTTTGAATTTGATTACTGTTTAACAATAAAGTTACGCAAACATTTCCTTCATGTCCATGGGTACAGGGTACTCTACCATCACACCTATTATAACTCTCCATTTAGACCATATAGCTTAAGTTCTATGAACAATAACCTTCTTAATCTCCTCTTCATGTTGAGTAATTTATTAAATAATGAAGTGACCATCCACAAATATTTTGAATGACCGTCAAACTATATTAGAATGAAACCTGAAATTTTATGTTCTCTTAAAACAAGACAAATAAAACAAGTTGATGTTGAAGATAATAGAAGATTTTGAAGAGGAAATATTCCAGTTAGGAGAGGAGATAACAAAGATACCCAGATCTAAATAAGAAAAAAAAAATAGTTTCCAAATTTTAAGTACTTTACTCCACTAACTTATTTATAATACAATAATGTGAAAGTTGATTCCTTTTAAACCTAAAGTTTATTTAGAAGAGATCTCATCTGTAGGGTTCTTATACAATTGGTAAATTAGTTTATATGATAAGTGGCACACACGCACGTTGCATGCACAGACGAAAAAAGCATTTCAGGATTCAATCAGCTCTTAATTGTAAGATGTGTACCACATATGAAAAAACTTGGATGGAGTAACATGTGTACCGTATATGAGCAAAGTTGGATGAGGAAATTATATGTATTAGGCTAAGCAGAAGAGCGTAGCAAATTCATGGACAATTTAGGCATTAATGATTATTAAAGGAGAGACCTAGCTACAGCATATGTGTTGGTGGCTTGTTGAGAAACAGTTGTATTTGACAACAACAGCATGTGAATGAAGAACATTTTTTATATGTTCTATGAGTACATATGTAGGTTAAATGCTTGAAATATTTTGCCTCCTGGTTAGAAAGCCATCAAGAGTAGTATACTTCTGAAAATGACTTGACTTTCCAACAAACAACTTTAAATGGTTTAAATTTCTAAACTAGCTATGTCCCTGTGTAGGCACAGTATAGCAAACTACATCTTGTCCAAACTTGTGATACCTGGGAGGTGCTGCGAATATAACTAAACAAACACATCAGGAAAACCAAAATATTATCCACATAATGATATTTCATTTAATTAAGAATTAAAATGCTAGAACATGACACATAGCTTCTACGGGTCTGTTTAGTTGTCGTAATTGGCCGTAAGTCGTAATTGGTAAAGTCTTTTACAGTTGTAAATGAGTTACATGCATGTAAGTTTTACAGTATTTGGTTGGTAATATAAAATTATAATTGGGAAAGTGTATTGTATTTTACGGTGTTTGGTTATCGTAATGTGTAAGTCGTACGTGAAAAAATTGACCACAAAATTAACTATTTGGTGATTTAAAAATTTTTAATATTGCAAATAAATATTAAAAATACTAAATATTAAAAAAATTAATATTAACATATTGCATAACCACAAAATTAACTGTAACTGAGTTGTGAGTGGTAAATGGGTTGCAAGTGAGTCGTAGTTAAGTTGCGTAAGTCTTTTACAAATTACAGTCCAAACAAATGCCGTAGTTGTAACTGGGTTGTAAGCCATTTACAAATTACGGACTTTTACGCCTTTTATAGCGAAACAAACAGCCCCTACAATGGAACAACTCAACTTCAAAATGGAGTTTATCACCTAAATCGCATGAATTTAACGTGAACCTTAAAGAATTTATGAATTGTCGATATTAAAATTACTGTAGATAGGCAGATTTTAAAGAAATCCTCAATACAGGGCAGAAAGCATATACAACCAGATTAGCAGCAGAAAATGCAAGCTGAAACTAAGCACCCATAAGATTCATACCATTTGTAAGCACCAACTTCAAATGCATTACTTCGTAGTTCTCTTTTACTGATCTGTGAAAAACGTTCAATCTTCCAAGTAAACTTTCCATATAAATCAGAAGGTTTTGGTCCTGCAAACAAAATGAGTAGAAAAGTGATTCTCTGCATATCAAGAGTTCAAATTCGTAATGATACAACAAACCAACCTTGTCAAATTAATTTAGTCATTTGTGTTGTATTAAAATTACAGCAATGCCCCCTTTGGATATAGGGCAGTAGGCCCCACTTCCATTCTTTTCTTTACTTTTCTTTTATTAGGCTCCACTTTCTTTTCTTTACTTTTCTTTACTTTCCTTTTCTTTCTTTTGCGTGGTGGTGGTTGGGCCACGGGTTCTGGAGGGTTTTTGTTGCTGCCGAAGGCAAAGTGGACTTTGAAAAGGAAAAAAAAAACCTCCTCAAAATGCCTGCTACACCCTTGGAAAAGAGAATGGGATTGGAAGGTTCCCCCATGTTTCAAATATTGGCCAATTCCAATATACATTGGCAGTATTGTATAAGGATTTGAGGTACCCAGATACAACATTATCCATATAATATCACCCAATATTAGGGCCAATATTTGCCGATATCGCCATTATTGACAATATTGTTACTAAAATTTATTGGCTGATACCGATACGGATATCGAGACTTTAGATCATGGTAAGCAAACGGCTAGCCTATATACAGATTTACTGATACAACAGTGTTGCAATCTTCAGGCAATAAATCTACAATTACTAACAAATAGTTAAATACTACGAAATGCATGTTAAGAATAACAACAAGAAGGACAAGGGACATTGACAAAATCTGATCTATGTGAAACAGGGGCTTTATGTGTCATAGCGTAATCTAAGAGCAAACACTAGCTATTATTCTACTGAAAGATGTGACTCCGATATTCCACAAAATATCTACTCAATTTTCTTGAGATTTCACGTTGAATGTGTTGAGTATTAGCTTTTCATATCACGTACTTGAAAATTCATGTCATTTTGATGTTTTGTATTCAAAAGTTGATGCTGATGAAGGATGGATTGAATGTTCAGACATGTTCCCTGGTCAGAGTCTCTACAATGTAGAAACACAGACAAAAATCTTCTATGTATCTAAAGAAGTGACGCTCATGTAATTTATAAAGTTATTAATGTGGGGTAGCAAGCTATGCAGCACAGGCACTTCTAGAATGGCGCTGTCATGTCCGAAACGTGCACATATCATGTGTATTTTTAAGAATTTGCCAGCTGTTAGCCAGTAAGTCAACTGCTGATTAAGGATGGAATGAGCATTCAGAGTTGTCCAGTCAGGCTTACAGCAGCTGAAAGCCCCTCTAACACAACTTTGTTATTTTTACTTTACAAGTTTGCTTTTTTTTTTTTAACTTTTAAGGAGAAGAAATTATGTAAATATGCAATGTTATTTAGGTGGAAAAGGCAGATTGGTGGTTATTCTACATGATATCAAATATCTATTTCAACATAGGTTTTACAGTTATCATAAGAAAAGGAAAGAAAACAAAAACACCACCAATCACAAGCCACCAAAAGCAAGATGTGGCCATCAAGAGAAAGTAATCCCTCATAACCTATCCGATAAATTAAAGTTTCTGCATGGACTTGGCCCTGGGCACCGAACCAAGAGAACTCATGTGTGTTCTCTTTCATGTTTTTTTTTATTATTCTAAATCTGAATTACAAATTATTTCTATTAGGATAAAATTAAAGGAAATTAGGACAAATTTAAGGTTTCGTTTCAACTTTCTTTGCATGTCTACACATATATCCAGAAAACATACACCATAGAAGTTACCACCCAAGCACCACAGATTAAAAATCAAAACCAAATCCAGATTATGGCCTGCCTCATGCACCTTAAACACCTTGCATGAGACCGACCAACAAGAGGCATTATAATAAAAGAAAGCACTATATCACGCAGGATGAAATCAAAGAGGATTAGCTGTAAGGCCTATTAACCTGCAAGATATAGTTCCAGATGTACTTGTCTCTTTGGAAACATATGCCACATATTACTCACACAGTCGTGAAAGGCTTTTCCTTTTCCTAAATGAATATGGCTACTAAAAAGGTTCTGATTTCAACTTCAAGAAAGCCAGTAAGAACGCATTAGACCTAGGTTTAGTCAGGCCGCCATTCAGGAACCAATCAAGTGAAATCATCCATGCCATGAAATATCACCAGTTGTGTCATTGCTTGTTCCTGGAAATTTGGTGTGCAAACACTAGAGCATAACCAACTCTCAATTTGGTGTGGATATCCTAGCGCATAACCAACTCTCTGGATTCACATAAATATCCTTGCATTGCACAGGCAGAGCACTCCCATGAGCCATTTATTTAAACCCGTTGTTCTAATGGTCATGACAACCCGAAATGTTGTGATGAAATAAAAGCATTGATGGCTGGCAAGATCTGCCATTTGGCATATAATACTCCCACAAGTTTTGGAAAGATAGAAATTGTCCGCCATCAATTCTGATCAGATATGGTTCAGTTCTATATCCCATCTCAATTCAATCAATAAACAGTCCTTACAGAAAAATACTGGTGGTACAGACTGTATTACACAACAAGAAAATTCCGCACACAATATGAGAAATTATTAATACATCTTCTTGGTGCTACAGCCTTTGTCTTGATCATCAAGAAAAACAAGCCAATAGCATAAATGTTAAACATGAACCAGCATTAAAATTCAATCAACATATGGCTTGAGTAAAACAAAGTTTTTCACACTCAATGAGGTAAATCAATGCATCCCCCCTCTAACAACGGTCCTAAACACAAACAAGATTTTGGCAGCAATTCAGGGGAAAGCAGGTAAAATCATGTCAATCATTCTCCAAACTGTTTGAATTTAAAACTGTGCTCCCTTGGAACCCCAACGTGATGGGAGAAGGGCAAAGGATGCTCATGATGATGGTGATGGTTTGAAGCAGTTGTCACAGTTTAAAAAAAAAAAAAGGTGCATTATCCATATATTTCAAGCACTGATTGGTTTGACTTAATTTTTTTTTTTTTGGGGGGAGCTTCACATGCCAATTATGGTTAAGTTGCCATGAGTTTTTCCCCCCTTTACAGTCTGTGAACACAGATCAAGAAGTCATCTAGCATGGCAAAACTTAGATGTATGTATTATGTGTGACTCTGTGTGCGTGTGTGTAGACAGAGAGAGAGAGAGAGAGAGAGAGAGAGAGAGAAGGAAAAGAGGAACAGATGGTACAGGGATGCAAGTCTCCATAACAGAAGAAAAACATTGAAACGTTATCCTAAAGCTCGAGCTTCGTTAAGTAACAATAAAAATGACTTCAGTTCAGGGACAAGGCCATAATCCATTATATAAAGCTGAGATGTATGACGCCATAATTTATTATATAAAAGTTCCAAATGAGAATCAAATTAAGGAATTATTATATTCACCCTCAATCTCAAAAATCAAGGTTTGAAAAATCAGGCATACCATCACATATCGGCCAATTCGAATCAAACTTGAAGCATGCCAATCCGATAATTCCCCAAAAAAAAAAAAATACTGTCTCGCCTAAAGGTTAATCCTCTTTTGGTTTCTATTAGCATAAGTTTGATACCAACCAAAATCAGCCAATATCACTGATACTAACCCGATAACGATAATAAGGGAAGGATCTTGGATTTGACATGCCAGAAGATTATCAAATGATGTTTTCTTGGGGGAAATTAAAATACACCATGAACAGAGACTCATTATTTAATCCGACTTTTACCAAATAATGATCAAAAGAATAATCTTTTGATCAATTTTCAAGGAAGACAGCCTGTCAAAGTTGAAAAAAAATCTAAAATCAAACGTAAAATCCAATCAATCAAAAAGTTAAATCAATACTTGAGTTGAGGGTTTGGTAAATCTCTTCTTCTCAAAAATCAACTCTTTAATACATTTTGATTAATCCAAATAATAAACCATTTTTTTACATTGCATTCACCTATTTTTATCTAAAAAATATTTTGACTTTATTAGGTTAAACCATGGTTTAAATCTCGATATCGATACCGGCTAATGTTGTTTAGTATTAATATCGTGGCATCGTCAATATCGACTAACAATATCGACAATATCGGTCATATTAGGCCAGATATCGGCCGATAGTATGGGGTCTATCATGTACCGCAAAAATTGATACAATATTACCCCTATATATTGGAATTGGCTGATATTTGAAACCATGGGTTAAACCCATACTTACAGTCCACCACGATTGTTAAAGTGGACTAAATCTACTATAACCTTCAACTTTTGGATATTATTAATCCATTGTTGTATATGTCTACAACAATAACAAAGCTTTTATCCCAAACTTTTAGCTCGGGCTCATAAATCTTTTTATTCCATTCAGCTCTGTAAAGGCTTGTCTCCTCAATAACATGAATTATGAACATATCCTTCTTAATAACCTCCATCCAAGTTTGTTAGCCCTCCTCTAGTCCTCATTGTCCCATTAACTATGATCCTATCACTTTTCTTAATTGCACATGCAAAAATCATCTCAATCATTTTTTCCTCATTTTACCACTAGTAAGAGCAACCTCTGACTTTCTATGCATGCATACATTTCTCATCCTTAAATATCAAATTAATCTCTTAGTGTATTGCCACTCACATTTTCATTTCTGAGATACTTTATTTTGGTTTATTTCTTAATTATCCAACTCTCTTAACAATAAAGCCATGGTTAGAAATCTTGAAATCAGTATCAAAATCGGCTGAGAATTCATGGTATCGAAATCGGCCATATCGATCGTATCGACCATTTTATCTCAGTGATATCGGAATCAATCAAAAAACAATTAAAAAATTTTAAAATTTTAAAATTTGTATTTATAATTAAAAGCATTTTGACATTTTTTAAGAACAATTGATGGAATTTGAATCCCATTTGAAGAAATCATTACAATAAAAAGTAGTTGGTGCAAATACATTACAATACAAGGCTTCAGCATTTTCTAGTTAATTGCCAACCATTGTGTATAATTATTTTAACTTTTTAACAAATTAAGTATAAACAATTAATCTAACAAACAAATATATAATTAATCTAACAAACTAATTATATTATAACAAATTATATTAATGACAACCATTTTACAGAAATTTCAAACCTTCCTAAAATACGGCAACCATTTTAGTTAATTTCAAACTTTTCCAAAATCAAGGTTCTAAATATCAGATATCGGGATCGTATCAGAGGGGGGGTTTTCATATCGAATATCGGGGGAAATATCGGGGATACGCGCGCATATCGGCCGTTCATATCAAACATTATATATAATGAAATATTGATAACTAAAAGTTGGTTTAGTGTCATAGATATCATCTACCTAGTAAAAATGATGTAATATGCATGCAAAGACAGTAAAAAATAATGTATGTTTGCACGCAGCCGTGCAATAAATAAGTTTTTTCATATCGGGCGATATATCAGGCGATTTATCGGCCGATATCGGGCGACTTATCGGTCGAATTTCAAATATCGGCCATTTTTTGCTGCAAACGATATGACGAACGATTTTCCCATATCGTATCGGCAGCATGCAAAAAAGAAGATATCGGACGATATCTCGGCTGACTCAGCCGATATTTAAAACAAGGACCAAAATTTCTCAAAATTAATTAGTCTACAAATGAATATATAAGTAATCTAACAAATATATTAATTATTCCAACTTAGCATTGTATGTGCAATTTAGCCCTAATTGGCCTTGAGCCTAACTTATATGAGCTTCAACCCAAGTTAAACTAAAAAGACATGTAAATTTAACTACGCTAAATGGGCTTGAGTCTAACCTTTAAGTAGATCCAAACTTCTAAGTCTCAATCCCAATCTGTTTCCTTCCTCCCTTACTTCTAGCATCAAAAAGAATCACCGACCTCCTCATCGCGTCGACAACGATGACTCCCCTCGAGTGCGATGACAACGGCTCCACTCCTCGCATGACACCCGACAAAACCCCTCTTCCTCTCTCCTCCATCTCTGCTACAACAGCAATGGCAACAACAGAGCTCATCAATGACTTTCTTCTCTTCGATCTCTCCATCAACAGCACCCGATCTCTCTTTTTTCCTCCTTTTTCCATCATTTTTTTTCAAATCAATTTCACCAACTATAAAATTATTTCAAGTTTTAGTTTTTTTTCCCAATTATTTCTACCTAGTGATCAACCGAAATCGGCTCGTCTCGGCCAGTATAAGGCCGATCCCGACTGATTTTGAAATTTTCACGCCGATTCCAAACCAATTAAACCGATAATGGTTTTTGTTGGCGGATTACAATATGAATCGGCTGATTCCTCAAACCATGCATGCAGCATAGTTGGTCTTATAGTCATTCTATAAAATTTTTCCTTTAATTTAATGGGTATCCAACGATCATATAAAACACTATAGGCACTTCTCCACTTTAACCAACCTGCTTTTCACTATGAATCACATCTTCCTAGATTCCACAATTTTGATGAATGTCGAGGTATATGTCTAACAACTTAAAAAAGAAACTTCTCCAAGTTTTGACTTTAACAATTACCGACTTCAATAATTAATCATTGAAGTTAGATTGTTTGTTCAAATACCATATCTATTTAGAAACTTCTGCTACATCAACTATATAACTATATAATTATACCTCTAACCTTTCTCCTTTTTATAATTAGCAAATATATATATAACCATTACGCAAGATTTGATCGAGATCTAATTTAAATTTCACCAACTATTTAAAAACATGTCGAAGACAAATGATTGATAATAGCCATTACTTTTTTGTATTTTTTAAATAATTTCAGACTTTTTAAGCTAACAAGTATAAATACCAACTTTTCAATCTGGTATTTTGATCTGAAACTGCGAAAACCATTGAAACAACCAATACTTGTACACAAAATAACGAAAAACAACCAATATTGTGTGACCTGCCCAAAGTAATTACAATAACGAAAAGAAGAATATTTTTTTAAAAAAAACTTGATTATCCAAAGAAGTAATCAAACTACAAGGTAAGAGATATGATAGCTCATACAACAAAGACAAAAGGACAAAGAAATACATATTCACAAGTTGACATCAGTTGGAACAAGCATTGCGTTAGCAGACTCCTTGAGAAGGAACAACTTCTCCACCAATATGAAGATTTTCACCGTGATCTCAGGTACAAACTTGTTTTTTGCTTTCTGTTTTTTTATGTTTTATTTCCATTTTGTTTGTTTCCTTTCCATGGTGTTCCTTTTTGTTCTCGATCACCATCGACCCTGCCCTTTTGCACCCTTTATGTAATTTGTTTGTCTTTAATAAAAAGGTACACCTATGTTGGGTCCTATAAGAATCCCAATATAAGCTCCAAGAAAAAATGAATACATTATGGGTTTGACTATGAGCCACCAATAGACAGATTCATGCAACATAAAAGTGGGGAAATTGGGAAAATGACACATTCTAGACTCAAATTAATTACAAAAGAAATTTTCTCTACAATTTGGATCATGCAACATGATAATTGAATATATTTCTTATATTATCATGGCCATATGGTGGCAGTCTAATGGATCCTAGAATTTGGGCTAGGTCATGTCCCTTTCAGAGAGGCAACAAGACAAGTTTCTCCTATTAGTTTTCTCAAGGATTTTTTGCATAAGTTCCTAACAAACAGCATAATGAAAATTACACCCCCCATAGATTAATATTTGGATGTGTCCTCTACAATGTGGTGCCCGCCTATAATGAGAGTCCCTCTCATTACTGGCCATATCTAAAGCTTTAAATTTTTGCTCTTCCCTGACTTTTCTACAGCGTTTTACCGTTTTGTTCACATCTTCAACCTTCACGCAATCAACATTTCATTCCCATTTTTGTTAAGTGAACTCAAACGGGTCCTCATTTTCCTCCATATCCATGATCCAAATCGCCATTCAACTTCTCTGAAGTCCATTATCTTCCATTTTCTTTCTATTCTCAATCCATTTCTACTTACCTTTCATTCTCCACCACTTAGCTCTTCTTCCCTTTTTTTGCATTAAACTTCTAATCTTGTGTGATTCTCCACCATGAACCCTTAATCTTAGTTGAATTAGATCTTTGAATGGAAAATAAAACAGAAGAATACAGTGGGATTCAACGTTGCTATGTTTTTCATTCATTGGTGGTTGCGTGGCTCTCTTTTTTCAGGGGAGGTGTACTGCTAAAAGTAATACACATTTAATATCTAAGTAAGTTGTTTGTTAGGGACTTATTCCAAAAAATATCCATGGATGATGCATGTAATCTGTACAGAAATTTATTTCTTGTTTATAACTTAAGTGTGAGAACGCTATTCATTCATATGTTTTGATGACCTCATATGAACTTACAGCAATCACAACTTTCAATAGTTTATTACACCTGATACTTCCCGTGCACAGTACTCTCTGTCTCATGTTCCAAAATCCATGCTATCTCTATTTATTATTATGTGAAACTTCTTAGTGTCTCGAAAGATTCCAGCTCCTGTTAAAAATTGCTCGGATATGAACAGTCTACATCTCTTACTGTGCACGCTGTAGTGTCCAGAATTTCAACCAACTCAAGAAGCCAGATAAAATGGCCCAATTTTCCTAATTTTAACCTTCCTAAATAATTGTTGGTTATACGTAGAAACAATACCAAAGATAAATTGATGAGGACATCACACCAGTGTTTCTTGCCTTAGTTTATTTTTTAGTCTCGTTACTTTATTATGTTTTATTACCACATGGTTGTATCCGGAAAGTGCCCTTTTGTAAAGCCTATAATAAATAGGCCCCTAGACTTCTTTTATTATTAGACGATGAATGAATTAAAATTTTCTCGTTAAATTTCAGAGCTCTTGAGTTCTTGAGACTGGAGTGTGACGCCCATAGTGTAAGGGGTGTGAAGCCCAAATTTATCATTTTCTTTTCTTAAACCCTAATTTTTGTTTCCATTTCTTCATTTCAAAATCCTAGTTTTTCTTTCTTAGATTGAATGATTGCGATCCTCCCGTTTTACATCAGTTCGGTATCAGAGCTTTTGCTCCAATCCCCTTCAAAATTTCTCCTCTTAGAACCCTAGTTTTAGATCTGAAACCCTAAATCTAGAACAAATCAAAGATCTATTCCAAAAAAAAAAAATCAAAAACAATCATCAAATCAAAACCCCTAGATTTGAAGAAAAAAATTACTGTAGCAAAATTCCCCCGAAAATCCCCCTAAAATCCAAATCCATACAGTTCATCTCCTTCTCTGAAAATCAAAAAATAATTGTTCCAGTTACACTGTTCACCATCGTCTTCTCCGCTCCGCCTCACATCAAAAAAAATCCCCTAAAAACCCTAACCCTAGGGTTCTCCGCCACCATCCTCGCCCACTGTCGCCTGCCTCTTCATCATCACCTTCCTCTTCCGTCGTCGCTGCCACACCGTTTTCATCTTCATCTCCTTCATCAACAACTCCACCAAGAACCCATCTCCTCAACATCATCATTACCCTCCACAGCCTCAAGATCCGCCATCTTCAAGGCCAGCAAAGCTCTAGATCAACAACACGTCGCTGATGCTTCAACTCCAACGCCGCCGCCACCATCCACCTTATCATCATCTCGCAACCCATCTTCGTCATCATCTCCATCAGCTCCATCATCAACGCCATCATCTCCAACCCCCCTGATCAACATCTTCGCACCTCCAACAACAGCCCCACCACCATCTCCATCTCTGCCGCCACTACCTCCATCATCTCCCACCATCCTCGCCATCTCAACCACATCATCACCTCTCTACCTCATCGGTGAGATCCAATCCTCACCAACGAACCTGATCCCCTTCATCTCCTTCTCCAATCCTCTACCAACGCCACTACCACCTCCGCCGATCAAAACCATTCGTGGTCGTCAACACCCTTGGTGTTGTTGCCACGTCATTTGTGTCTGATTTCAATATACCTCGACCTGCGATGTTAGATGTGCGTCCTCCTAGGCATCCCAGATATATCATTTTCCCATCTTTAGGAATTATGGCTAAAGTGCCTACTGCATTACATTTGCATATTGCTCATATTGATGATCTCACTAGGCCGATAGCAATTTGGAATGACACCTACAAATTTATTACATACCCATATAGTATTTTGCAGGAATTTGTAGTTGATAATAAGGTGATAGTTATAAGCCACCCTGAGGACGTGAGGAAGTTGCATACCTGGCGTACATTTCGATAGGATTTTGAAGAGGAGTGTTTTCATCGCTCACGAGTTGGACATTCCATGAAATCATGGTACCAATTCTGTCTTCAGCAGGGATGATGCACTTATGTCTGCTATCGTTGCCTTGATCGAGCCGCCATCTTTTACAGTCGATCCGTCACAGAGGCCAGCTCCACCTCACGATCATGGTCTCGATGTGATGTACCAGTGATGGTGTCATGGCCACCACCTTGGCTCGATTGAGATGCGTCGTGAGGAGGGCTCTCACTCGACAGGGTCGAGTTTTTCCCACCTCGGGGGAAATGATGAGGATATCAAACTAGTGTTTCATTAGCTTAGTTTATTTTTTAGTCTAGTTGTTACTTTATTGTGTTTTAATACCACATTGGTTATATCCGAGAAGTGTTCTTTTGTAAAGCCTATAAATAGGCCCCAAACTTCTTTTATTATTAGACAATGAATGAATTAAAATTTTCTAGTTAAATTTCAGAACTCTTGAATTTTTGAGATTGGGGTGTGACGCCCGCGGTGTAAGAGGGGTATGAAGCCCGTGGTGTAAGGGGTGTGAAGCCCAAATTTATCATTTTCTTCCCTTTTCTTAAACCCTAATTTTTGTTTCTATTTCTTCAGTTCAAAACCCTAGTTTTTTTTCTTAGATTGAAGGTGATTGTGATCCTCCCGTTTTACATCACAAATATATGAAGAACACTCCAATAAAACTTCTGCTGTAAATATTAACTGTATCATACCAAAGCATTTCTACAATGGAGAATTCAAACCCTTCACAAGAACTGAATTAGCTAGCAACAAGAGGTAAAGAATTTAAACAACTGTATGATGACTTTGAAAGTAGCATCTTCACAAGATGATCTTGAAGGTATATCTTCCCTGGTCGCTAAAGAAGAAAAAAAAAACTAACAGCAATTTCACAGAAGCAGTTATTAAATGTCGCAAAATCTTTTTAAAAATTCCCATGAATTCCAAAGAAAAAACTTCTAAATGTTTTTAGCTGTTGGGTTGCCAATGTGTTGACACTTTGTAAAACCAGAACATATGAGTAAACATTGTATATTTCCTATTGTAGAACTTGCAAAGCTAATCAAATTAGAATAATATCACAAACCAAGATCCAAATACACCCTATTAACACACATACAACAAAGGAACGAGAGGGAGAAAAAACAGAAAGCAATCAAGTAATGTACCGAAGTCGTCATCATCATCTGAGTCCCAGTAAGGGGGCGAAGTAGATGGTGTTCCATTCTCAACTTGATCACAGGACCGCCATTCTTCCACCGACAGGCAACGTTGCATGCTTGATAACCCATCCACAGATGAAGAGTCGCTCACTGCCATGTAATCCTCGCTCACACTCCCAGCCATTACCATCTTTAACTAATAAAATTATCAGCTACACTTCCCTCTTTCTCCTGTACCCAGCGAGAGAACAATGGTGAGACATTCCCTCAGCCAATCTATAAACCATTAACAGCTAAAAACACCCCACAAATCTAAATTTGATACATAGAAACACGTGCACTAAATCCTTGAATCCAAAAACTAAAAACAGCAAAAAGATGAATAAAGGAAAGATATTAAATAAATAAGACAATAACAATCCGGCAACAAAATATGCATCTGCAAAGACTCCAACACTTTCCCCAATGCTGCAGAAATATTTATGTTTTCAGCAGAAAAAACATCTAAAATAAACAATTCCGATCGGAGATAAACCCTCATTGAGCACAAAATCTCAATCAAAAAACTCTACAACAAACAAATTAAAATCAACAAATGAACAACCAATCGACGAAACCCAAAAACCCATAAACCCCCTTTTCTCCTAAAAATATCTCCCACACCCAAAAATCGAAACCCATAAAAGGAAAATCTGAAACAAAGAGAAAAACACCCATCAGACAAAAAAAAAAAATATCCCTTTTTGGGAAGACCCGAATCATCAGAAACCCCAACAAAATTCGAAGAATCAGCAATCAGACACCAAAGGGGAAAAGGGAAAAGACCTGAAGGATCTAAAATAGAGGAGGCCAGAGCGCGAATTTTTCCGCAGGAGGATGGAGAGAGTGAGAAATGGCGAAGTTTTCCCTTCGTCTTCCCTCGCCTACAAGAGAAAAAAAATGAGACGGAAGAAAAAACAGAACGGGCGAGCGAGAGAGGAATGGGTTACGGTCGGAGGGCCAAAATGGTCAACTAAAAAATTGAAGAGTGTGTGAAAGACATTCAGATACAATAGTGCACAAATTGTCCATTTGTGGAGTGCAGATATTTGTACCCACCAATTTTATCAAGCTTCCAATCAAATCAAGATATCCACTCAATTTGATGAAATTACTCCTCCCCTCCTTCTTTCAGGCATGCTGCCTCCATCCTACTCTTCAATGTTACTTGTCGTAATTGATCGTAAATTATAATTCATAAGTGGTAAGCTCTTTTATATCTGTAATGACTTACGTGTAAATAATTGGTTAGTAAAGTAAAATATAAGTGAGAAAGTATATTGTATTTTTTGATATTTAGTTGTCATAATGTGTAAGTCGTAAGTGAAAAAGTTGACCACAAAACTGAAAGTACACCTAGAGGGGTGAATAGGTGCAGTGCTAATTTAAGACAAATAATGCGAAATTAAAAACTTAATTGCAAACACACAACGTGTAATCAAGAGTGAGTCCGAGTTCCCCGTAAAGGGATCTAGAACTGCTCCTTACGATTCCTTTAAATTAAAAGTTGAGGAGCTTCAATAGCTCTTTTGATTAAACATAAATGTGAGCACACAAATAATATCAAGCATGTATATGAATTTGAACAATAATAATGCAAGATATATAGAGAGATGAGAGTTGAGAGATAGAAGATAAAACGCAAACACCTTTCAAGGTTTAAGATACTGCTCTACGTCCCCGCCTTCACACAAAGGATTACAATTATCCACTATACGATCTTCCATACAGGGACCTCCATTGATGAATTACAACTTACAACCTTAAAGTATACAACTCCAACTCTCACACCTCAACACAAGAGGGAGCACAGAGCAAAGAAAGAAAAGTTACAACCTTGGTGATTCAATGATCACAAACAACACTTAGTGATCTCAAAGGATCACAAACAATTTTCTAACAAAACAAAAATCCTAGAGGATAGATTTAAGTGAATAGCTCAAGTATGTGAGTAAACAAAGTGTTTGAAAAAGAAATAACAAAGAAAACACTTGGAAAAAACTTCTTGATAGATATGAAAAATGAAGAACAAAATAGAATTCCCAAAGACTTGATTTTCTTTGATTTCCCAAAACTTTAAAAACAAATAAAGATATGATTTTGAAGCTCTAAAACTTGTTTAAAAAACTTGCTGAAAAACACTTGAGAATATGGAAAAATTTTCTCTTAAAAATCTTATTAAAAACAGCCCCCAAAACCCATATTTATAGAGGCTGAAAAAATATGGTCGTTGGGGTCAAAAACTGCCCAGAATGGGCTGTCGGTCGACCACCCGGATGACCGGCCAATGGTCAAAAATATGACCGTTTGAGCCTGTTGGTCGACCGCCTGGTCGACCGAGCCAAACGGAGACTAAATCTCTTACAATCGGTCGACCGTGCGGTCGACCGGCCATATAGGCTAGGTCTGTGTACCTCTTCTACACATCGGTCAACCGACTGGTCGATCGAGCCTGGTTCGGTCGACCACCAGAAGGCTCAGAACAGGGATTATAGGGTTGAAAAATGTGGACTTTTATGTACCTATAAAATCCTATAAAATCTCATAAAATTCACAAAACATAAGTTCATATAAATATTTGAAATACAAATATGTGTGATCAAAAATCAACAAATATTACAAACTATTTGAACTATTTTTGAGGCATGAAAATTAAGCTTAAACCGAAAACCGTATTTTTCAAAACTTAAACTTTGAAATGGAAAACCGATTTTTCTTCAAACTTGTATAGATACAAAAATAAGATATAGAAAAAAATTTGAAGCACAGTGTGTATGGATAGAATCCAATACACATATAAATAATATATCTATGTTTTTGACATTAAATCTCAAAATAAGTTTTGATAAAAATAAAACTAAAAATACATGAACTAGATACACATCAAAATAGGTTTTTCTAAACATATGAAGGATAGATGTATATAGATGAAATCTAATATACATTAAACCATGTAAACTTCTTTTGATTCTATCTATTCATGAAACGGAAAGATGTATTCTTGAAAATCTAAAAGGGTTAAACAAAAACCAAAATTTTTGAACTTGTGTGTATATACTTGAGCAACTCAAACTAAACTACCCTTATACAAGATCTAAAAAATAAACTAAACAAACATAAACCAAAGTCCTTTTGTTGATCTTCATCTCAAGACAACTCGATCCAAACTTGATCCAAATGAGCTTAATTCTAACTTGAGCTATAGATGCGGTCTTGATGTGCGAGCTCTTGAATCAATACGTGTTAGCTCCAACTCGACTTTAAATCTTTTATTGAAGCTAAACACTTACTAAGATCTTGATCAATAATTGAAACTTATTAAACACAAGATCATTAGTAACTTAACTTCATGAGTTAGCTATCATCAAAACTAAGGTGAAGGGCCTTTGGGCTAACAATCTCCCCCTTTTTGATGATGATAAAACTTATGAGGTTATATATGTTGGCCCGAAGGCCCATCACTCTACTTTTGATGATGATCAACTCATGTAGTTATAGTACTAATGATCTTGTGTTTAATTAGTGACAGATTTATGATCAAGATCTTAGTAGGTGCATAGCTTCAACAAAGGATTTGAAGTCAAATTTTGGAGCTAGCACGGTTTGATCCAAGAGCCATTGGATCGTGTTTGGACCAAGTCAAGAGATGATAAGGCTTCAAGTGAAGACTTCAAGAAGATGAAGACTTGTGTCTAGGTTTGTTTTTAGAAGATTTTGTTTTGAGATAAAATGTAAAGGATAGAGTAGTTGGTGGATTGCTCAAGTATACATATACACACACACTATTGATAGTTTTGTTTTTACAAAAGAATTTTTATTTTAGAAAATATAGTTTTTGGTTTTTGGTATTCAAGTTTCATTTTTTATCCAAAACCATGTTTAGTGCATAATGTCAAAAACATAGATATTTCACCATGTTTGTTTAGTGGATCATATCCATACACTCTATACTTCAAATGAGTTTAAATATCTTGTTTTTGTATTTGGAGAAGTTTGAAAAAATCAAGTTTGGAAAAATACAGTTTTCATTTAAGCCAATTTTTTCATATTACAAAAATAGTCCAAATTATTTGTAACATGCCTTGATTTTGTGCAAGCATGTTTGTTTATCAAAGTATATTGGTAAAACTATTTTTGTAGATTTTCTGTGATTTTATGGGATTTTATTTCAATCAAAAAGACCAAGTTTTAAATCCCTAAGTTTTCTGATCTGGCTTAAGCCGGTCGACCGGACGGTCGACCGACGTGCACAGACTTGCAAGCCAGTTCTGGCAGGAGGGCCGACCGACCGACCCGGTCGACCGTTCAGAGAGCTCTGCTCTCTGGAAAGGCCCCGGTCGACCGAGCGGTCGACCGTACAGAGAGGCTTGCTCTCTGTATCCTGGCTCGGTCAACCTACCGGTCGACCGATGGCACAACGGTCTGAAATATGACCGTTGGCCGGACGACCTGGCGGTCGACCGACAGGCTGACAGACCCCAACGGCTAGTTTTCCAGACTCTATAAAATGGGGCATTTGGGGGCTGTTTTGATTAAGATTTTCAAGTGAATTTTTCACCAGTTTTCTCAACTCTTTTAAGAGGTTTTCTCCACTTGTTTTAGAGCTAATATTTCCTATCAAAAGGAGAGTTTTATCAAGAGTGTTTTAAAAGAGAGTTCTTGAGTTTTCCTCCACCATCTCTTTCCTTGCTTTCTCACACATACACTTGAGCTATCCATTGCTATTCATCTTATAGGAGTGTTGTAGTGAGATAGTTTTTAGGTGATTAAAGTGTTGTGATCACCAAAGACTTATTCTTTGTACTTTGAGGAGGCGGACGGTTGTGTTCGCATTGTTTCGGGTCCTAGTATGGACTCGGTTGGGTGCGAACTCTTGTTTGAGGTGCGACCTCGGCGAGCCGGTGGGCTTGCATGTGTACGGACTAGGGAGTCCGAGAGCTTGTAGGTGTTGCGGCACCAAGGAGTGATCCATTGGGATCGATTATAGTGAAAATCCTTCGTGTGTCGAAGGCGGGGATGTAGAGCAAGTGTGCTCGAACCTCGAAACAAATACCTTGTGTTTGCGATTGCTCTCTCTCTCTCTGTCTCTTTGTTCATATCTTGCATGCTATTACTTGTCTTATCTTTACATGCATGATATACTTGTGTGCTTAATTGTCATACTTGCTTGGGTTTGTTTGCTAACACTTGTATTCAACCAAGAGAACCAACGCGGCACCTCAACCCTTATCTAGAAGAATCTAGAGGAGTTAGTCCAGAGCCCTTCACGGGGAATTCGGCTACACTCTTGTGTTATACGTGGTGTTTAGTTTAAATAGTTTGTTTAGGTCATAATAGTTTTTACTTCCGCATTATTTGGCATTAAGTGACATTTAGATTAGCCATCACCTATTCACCCCCCTTTAGGATTCACCCCCCTCTAGGTGATCCTACAATATATACGTGGATTAAAGATAAGCTTCATCAAAGCTCCTCCTTAACTCATGCATAGCAATAAAACATATAGATATGCAATAAAACTCAAATACCAATAAACAATAATAAGAAAATATGCAATAAGAATCATAAAACACATGTATATATGCATAAACAATTAATAAAACATGCACATATAAACCCAAATCCTTCTCCTTCTTTTTGTCACTCATCAACAAAGGGTTGAAGAAAAACAAACAATACCAATAAAAACATATTTTTATATCAATTGAAAGAAAATATATTTTTATATCAATTGATACCAATTGAAAGAGAAATAATCTTTTTACCAATTGATACTAAAAGAAAGAAATGATACCAATTGAAAGTAAATTTTAAACTAAATTTTTAGGTAAACACTAAAATTATTTTGCAATATAGATACCAATTTGAGAATAATATCAATTGAAGGTTATTGATAACAATATTGAAAATGTTAGCATTTTCTAAAAATAAAATATTTTTTCCATAAAGAGTGAGAGTAAGATACCAATTGAAAATAAATACAATTGAAAGATAAATCAAGAATTTTTCTCCCCTTTTATGAAATATCAATAAAACTAATGCATAAGCTTGTAAAGATACCAATTATCATTAAGAACTAAATCAAGTTTAGCATAAAGTAAGTTGTGCTATAAAGAATATGTATAAACAATTTTTTAATTTAGCACAAAAATCATATATATGTATGTATGATCAGAACAATATAATATCAAATGAGATATGATACATACATATATAAGAAAACATGTATGAGTATATAAAAATGAAACATCATTGAAATCATGTATAACTCATAATATCCACCCTATCATGCACATGTTAAAGAGATATTCAAAAAGGCATACACAGCATGGTCGCCTAACCAACCGCCCTTATAAAATAGAAGTTTTCAAAAAATGATATTTTGAAAATAATTTTAACATTGGTTGAAACTCTACCAATTGAAGAATATGAAACTAGTTTTAAGGAACTTCTGAAAACTATTACAAAATTCTTCACGTAAGAAATAAAACAAATATATACTCCATGATATATGAAAATTACGCGAGAATCGACACTCAAGAATCTGTAAAGCACATAGATTCTCATGAATCCAAAATCATGAGTATATAAAAATTATAGAGTGTACAAGAATCATGTAAGAAATATATACATGAAAATAAATTAATGAAGCTCAATGAAATTCCTTTTTCATAAACATAAAATCATCAAAACTAAACATACTTCAAGATATATATATATGTTTTATCAAAACTAAAAGTATACATACATGTCCAAATATGAATTGAGTCCACAAAAATAATATATGGCATATAAAGTAAGTGACTCAAATATAGAACATGTTATATCATACAGTTTTGACAAAATTATATATATATGAAGCTAAAAAAAAGTACAAAATAGGGAATACAAGTGTAAATGTAAGACTCATCAAAACTAGATTATACAAATATATATAATGAGTACACATGAGCAATAAAGCACCCAAGCATAAGAATCAAGTATAGCTCACTAATTGTATAGATATAAATATAAGTTTTAATGAAAACTACATTCAAACATGTAATCAAAACATAAAGCATAAAATATTAAAAACAAAAGTGATCATTAGTGTAAATGTAAGTATTATTAATACTAAAATATACGCAATAGCTAAACAATAATTGAGAACACGAAGATATGATCCATATAAGCATGAGTGTATCTCAAATACTATATCTGTATATCACAAGTCTAATAATCATTTGCATTTAACCATAATGAACAAGAAAACTAATACATACTAACGATTAACAATAAGAAAGCATGTAAATAAAAATAAAGAGTTAGAGATAGTTATAAAACTAGATGAAATAGTCTCTAGGTCTCCAAACTAAGGCGGTCCTCCCACCAAACCTCTCTTAAAAGTGACGCATCTAAAAATGTGACCATTTGCTCGAAACGCATCCACCATCAAGGCACCAATACTCTCACGTCTTGTGAGAGCCCATACCTATATCAAATGAAATAGGGATAGATTTTGGTAGCCACACTTCCTCGGATCCTCCTGGGTTAGCACCTTTCCTAAAACAAATATTCTTATTTGCAAAATTAGAAACATTTAATTTATCATAACAAAATTTTGCAAGGTGGCTCTTGCGACCACAATGTGTACAAGTGTACACATTAGCATACAAAAAATCATGTGTGTGAGCATGATAAGCATATGAATGCCATGATCTGTGTGCATGAATATTTGGAGCATGTTTCTTGCGAAATACGGATTCCAATCTCTTATGATTCATAGTACATTGGCTCAAAGTGGAGCCCAAACAATCTACACTCTTATTCAATATGCAAATATTATTATCAATACTTGAAGAAGATGTGAAGTATGCATTCCTACCTCTAAAAGGTATAACAGTAGAATCATGATAAGAATGAGAAGCAAAATTATTTTCAATGAAGTATTTTCTTTTGAAACACAATCTAATTCCTTTGAAATTAAAATAATTTTGTTTTTTAAGGAATCATTCTCTTTTAAAACTAAATCAGTTTTGAGGACAAAGCACCATTCTTCTTCAAAACATGATCAAAATCATTTTTATTTTTCAAAATCTCATTTACCAAGATAAGATTTCTTGGTAGTGGTAAGATAGACACGCAATCCTAGAGCTTTGAGGTATGCACTCATTTTAAACTTTCACATTTCAATGTTGGAAACATCATACAAAAGAGGGGCAAGAAAATTCATGAGTGTAAACTAATATATGTGCAAAGCAACAAATATATTAGCAAATGAGGATTTCACTCCTAAGTAGTTAAATCGGATATAAGAAGCGCAGGCTCTGATACCAATTGAAAGTACATCTAGAGGGGGGTGAATAAGTGTAGTGCTAATCTAAGATAAATACCGCGAAATTAAAAACTTAATTACAAATACATAACATGTAATCAAGAGTGAGTCCGAATTCTCCGTGAAGGGATCTGGAACTGCTCCTCACGATTCCTACAAATTAAAAGTTAAGATGCTTCAATAGCTCTCTTGATTAAATACAAGTGTGGGCACACAAACAATATCAAACATATATAGGAATTTGAACAATAATAACAATGCAAGATATATAGAGAGTTGAGAGTTGAGAGATAGAAGATCAAACACAAACATCGGGATATATTTTAAAGTTTGAGCCACTTCTCTACGTCCCCGCCTTCACACAAAAGGATTATAACTATTCACTATAGGATCTTCCACACAGAGACCTCCACTGAGAAATTACAACTTACAACCTTAAAGTACACAACTCCAACTCTCACACCTCTACACAAGAGGGAGCACAAAGCAGAGAAAGAAAAGTTACAACCTTGGCGATCCAATGATAACAAACAAAACTTAGAATCTCAAAGGATCACAAATAATTTTCTCACAAAACAAAGATCTTAGAGGATAGATTTGAGATAAATAGCTCAAGTATGTGAATAAAAGTATTTGGAAAAGAAATAACAAAGAAAACACTTGGGAAAAACTTCTTGATAGATATGAAAAATGAAAAACAAAATAGAATTCCCAAAGACTTGATTTTCTTTGATTTTCTAAAACTTTGAAAACAAATAATATAAGATTTTTAAGCTTTAAAACTTGCTGAAAAACACTTGAGAAGATGAAAAATATTGCTCTTAAAATTTTTATTGAAAACAACCCCAAAAACCCATATTTATAGGGCCTAGAAAAATATAACCATTAGGGTTAAAAACTGCCCAGAATGGGCTGTCGCCTGTCAGTCGACCACCCGGTCGATTGGCCAACGGTAAAAAAAATGACCGTTTGAGCCTGTCGGTCGACCGGGCGGTCGTCCGAGCAAAACAGAGACAAGTCTCTTACAGTCAGTCGACCGCGCGGTCGACTGGCGATACAGGCTAAGTATATGTGCACGTCTTGTGCACATCGGTCGACCGACCGGTCAACCAAGTTCTGGTTCGGTCGACCGGTCGGTCGACTGCCAGAAGGCTCAGAACATGAATTATAGGGTTGAAAAAAAATGTGAACTTTTATATACCTATAAATTCTCATAAAATCACATAAAATTCAAAAAAATAAATTCATGTAAATATTTGAAGACAAATATGCGTGATCAAAAATCAACATATATTACAAACTATTTGAACTATTTTTGAGGCATGAAAATTAAGTTTAAACCGAAAACCGTATTTTTCAAAACTTAAACTTTGAAATGGAAAACCGATTTTTCTTCAAACTTGTATAGATACCAAAATATGATACAGATACACATGTGAAACATAGTGTGTATGGATAGAATTCAATACACATATAAATAATATATCTATATTTTAACATCAAATCTCAAAATAAGTATTGATAAAAACAAAACTTAAAACACATGAACTAGATATCAAAATAGGTTTTTTTTAAACGTATGAAGTATATATGTATATGGATGAAATCCAATATACATTAAACCATGTAAACTTTTTTTGATTCCATCTATTCATGAAAACGAAAAGATGTATTCTTGAAAATCCAAAAGGGTTAAACGAAAACTAAAACTTTTGAACTTGTGTGTGTATATACTTGAGCAACTCAAAACTAAACTATTCTAATATAAGATCTAAACAATAAACTAAACAAACCTAAACTGAAATCTTCTCGTCGATCTTCATCTCAAGACGACTCGATCCAAATGAGCTTGATTCCCACTTGAGTTCTAGTTGCGATCTTGATGCGCGAGCTCTTAAATCAAGACGTGTTAGTTCCAAAACTCGACTTTAAATCCTTTGTTGAACCTAAACACCTACTAAGATCTTGATCAATAACTGAAATTTATTAAACACACGATCTTTAGTAACTTAACTTCATAAGTTAGTCATCATCAAACTAAGGTGAAGGGCCTTTGGCTAACAAAAATTAACTGTTTGGGATTTAAAATAAAAATATTAAAAAATTATATCAATAAATACTAAAAATAGTAAATATTAATAATATATAATTATTTACTAAATTAAATAAATCAAAATTATATTAATTATATTAAAAATATAATATAATAAATAGTTAACTAAAATATTTAAAACTTTTAAATATTAAAAAAATAAAAAAATAAATATAATAAGTATTAAATAATTATGTATTAAAATAATTAAATATAATTAAATATTAAAAATATTTTAATGCCAATAAAAATAATAAAAAATTCCACTTCATAATTAATTTTTAATTTAATATTATTGTATGGTCAACTTTTTCACTTTTACATCCATATTGCTAGCAATACACAAAAAAATACATTATATTTTTCCACTTATACATTAACATTACGACTAAACACTGAAAATGAGAATTGCACAAGTTAAGATTGATTTTTATTTACATCTGTCAAGTTTAAAATAATATACAACTTAACCCTACGTTGGGATTGCCTTTCATTATTTAGATGAATCCATAAGACGCGGGTGTGGCTTTATTAACCAATACCCAAATAACCACATAACTAAACACATTATATCTAACACTCTACTCAAGTTGGAGTATAGATAACAATTATGCCCAACTTGTTGCTAATACTAGATAAATATTTTCTAAACAAAGCTTTTCAAAACAAAAAAAAGAATTGAGAAACACTTAAATATTGAAATTATTGGAAACAATTACCCAATTGCCAATTTTATGCCACAATGCTGAATCATTGATGTCAATAATGTGGTTGACAATCAAATCAAGTCGAATCTACTTCGGCGTAAAGACTGCACGAAAAATCAAATATTCATCTTCTTGTATAAGATTGGGATTTTAAAAATTTTCAAACTCAGTAAAAGTGAAAATTTAGATATTCTCAAAGATAGTAAAAGCAAAGATTTTGAGAGACCTCAAACTCAGTAAAAGTGTAGATTTTGATAGGTTCTCAAACTCACCATAATGAAAGTTTTGAGAGATCCTCAAACTCAATAGAAAATGAGGTTTTCAGATATTCTCAAACTCAATTAGTAAATATTGCCAAATTCAAGTAGAATTAGATCAAACAAAAAAATTTGATCAAACAAAAACTCTTAAAATGCCTTAGGATTACCCAAAAACATAGAGAATGACACTTAAATCACCAAAATCGAATTTTGATACACCAAGATATGATCCAAACAATTTCAATTGTTAGACTAACGGAATTTCAAATTGCAAAACTGTTCATTGTGAGCATCGGCAGTACTATTCACGTGAAAAGTATTTTTTTTCTTGTTTCGTAGATTTGGATTCGGGTCACAATTAGATCTGAAGAAAAATGAAAAAAAAAAATAGAAGAAGAAGAAGAAGAAGAAAGGAAGGAAGATAAGAAAAAGAAGATAGTCTAGATGAATGGTGAATAGGATTTCCTATATGATGGCTATTTGGTGGCGGATGGAAAAGCACGTGGTGATAAAAGAGGGATCTCTTGTTGGAAATAATTCAATATGTGTGGGCTCATATGTAATACCCCGTTCCCGGAATACGTACTTAGTTGCGTATTCAGATTTTCCGATCGTATTTTTCGATTTGTTTCCTGTATTTGTTTTGCTTTATGAATTCCTTATATGACTGTTTTGTCTTGGATTTGGATTCGTGGATTCGGAGTCAGCCCTAGTCTGAACCGAAGACCCGATTATAGTATATTATTCGATTTGGCCTTTCCGGTGATTAGATTTGACCGATTTCAGTTTCAAATATTATTTTTCAATATATTAGATTTTCTATGATCTTCTAGATTTTTCTGGAATTAAAATGAAAATCTTCAAAACCGGTGTCGACCAGTGCCGCTGATCGATTCCAGGATTTTTATTTCACTAACAGCTAGGAGTTTCTAGATGGTCCTTTAGACTTTATTTCTTAGAATCTTATTTCTTATTCAAATACTTTTTCTGAGGATTTTATGAATTATGAAAATTCCACCGGAGTCGGTAGATAATTGGTTCCGGGATTTTTAGTTTTAAAACTATAAAGTATTTCTTAAAACGGATTTCACTATGATACTTAATATAATATTCTTGATTTTTGATAATTATTTCGGGTCGTTCCGAGATACTTGAATTTCGAACGATTCCGGTGTTTTCCCGAAAGATTTCAGCATCCACGACTCAGTTCCGGGAATCCGCCACTTCCATTATTTTCATCTTCTTTCCCAAGAAAATATCTTCTCATTATAATTTCTTTCCATTTTTCCTTTTCCTTTATTTCTTTCCTTCCTCCACAAGCCTAGCTTTTCCTATTTTCCAAAATCCCAAAATTCCTTTTTCTCCCACCTACTTCCTCATTATTATCACTCCACCTCACCCTCTCTCATGGCCGGCCAAGTGTCCACTTGAGAGACACCTCACCTTCCCTTCTTTTTACACAAAACCCCCTCACTTCCATTTGATTTGCATCTCCTTCACAAAATCCAAAACATATAAATGCTTTTCCTTTACATTTCTATTTCATTTTTCCTTTCTTCTCTCCACCATCTCTTCTCCACCAAAACCCTAACCTCCTTCAAACTCCTCTTCATCTCCATCACCACAACAACAACCACCAACTCCCAAGAGATCACCAAGGTCATCTTCCTCCTCCTTCATCACCATAGGGACCACCACCACAAGTCATCTACAACTCCAAAGCCCCATCTTCTTCTTCATCAACAACTTCCATCACTACCACTCTTTTTGGTGAGTAATTTCATCACCAAGGCTTGATTAATTCTTAGTATACTTAAGTTTATCTATCATGTTCAATTGTGTCTTCAAATCCATGATTATTTAGCCATCAAACAAAACCCTAGAAAATCTGTTCTGGTTGCTATTTCCAGACGATTAGTCGACTAGACCTAGACATTAGTCGACTAACTTATTCTGTCCTGTGAAACACAATTCTAGGAAACACAGTTTTAGTCGACTTACCTATTTTCCTAGTCGACTAGAGACCCTTAGTCGACTACACCTTTGATCCTAGTCGACTAACCCTTTTCCTGAAATAAATCCCAACTCTCTGTATCACAGACTTAGTCGACTTAACATACTGTTAGTCGACTTGAGATGTCCGTTAGTCGACTACTCATTTCACCCTAGTCGACTAACCTTTTCCTGAAACAGAAATCCAACTCTCTGGATCACAGTATTAGTCGACTACCCCATCTTCCTAGTCGACCAACCCCTCTATTAGTCGACTACCCTGTCCACCCAGTCGACTAATTATTGGCTGTCTGTTATAGTTGCTTATCTTCTTAACCTTGGATCTTATACTTGGTTCATGTATTTGTATCTTGTACTTCATGACTCGTTACTTGATATGTATTACTTGACTTGTCACTTGACAAACATCATCTTCCCTTCTCTTTTTCTCTCTCCTCTTCTCTCTACATATTTATATCAGATTTTGTGGCGCATCCCAAGCTTCCGTGGATTACGGCTCTTTCGGTATTTTGGAGTTTAGGCGAGTATTCTCACTCGCTACCTTCTTGTATGCGAGTAGTCTCGCCTCTATTTGAGTTTCCCGTTTCTTCGGTCGATGAGTATTTCGCTTCTTATTTCCATATTCATGTATTGCACTACATTGCTTGTATTATGGTAGCTTCATCTTGTACTTGTGCCATGCTATTGATACGCTTACTTCTTTATCATATACTATGCGTGGCAGACCCTTCGTGGTCGTTGTATTCTTGGTTTCTAATATGTTATCACTTGCCCTGCTATTATTTCAGATCTGTTAGTTACATGCTTCCTTTTAACACATGTATATCACCTGACCATCTAGTATGTTATCACCTGACTACCTGGCATGCCACTACCTTGCTAGACCCTCTTGTTATGACATGACTGACCCGGACTATATCGATCTCATTGGTATGCATGTTACTTGATATGCCACCACCTTGTCATGCTATCTTTTAAAACCAAGCATGATACCCTTGACCTTATGATTATCTTGTTTACGGGAACCCTGCCTTATTTTATGGAACTAAGTGCCACACCATACTCGGTGGGGGCCACCTCTAGAATCCACTCCCTCAGAACAAAGTGCCACATGGAACAAAGTGCCACACCACACGGTGGGGGCCACCTCTTGAATCTGTGGGGGCCACCTCTTGAATCTGTAGGGCTATTACTGTTATGTACACTTGTTCCCCGTAAGCTGATAATTCTTAATAAGCTACAACTTGTATGGGCATGGGAGGAAGTGATGGATGCCGGAATGATACCTTGCTTATAGTGATGGAATAAAAGTATATATATATATACATATATATATATATGTACTGGCGGTAGTGAATCTGAATTACTGAATAGGGGGACTTTGGGCCTCCAAAGCCGGTTCCAGGTGTATGGAAACCACTATAAGAAGTTCTATCAGTTCTCCATCTGCTTCCGTTAACACCCTTGGCTTGCTTATATATGGATGTATGTGGGTTGGCCGTACACCAGGTCACATACCTAGATATATGGGTCAGACAAATAATAATAATAATAGATTCTGCTATTGATTCCTGTTACATCTGCTATGCATGTCGTGATTCCCGTTTTGTATTCCCGTTTGACTTTCACATGATTTGCAACTCTGATTCTATACGCTTGGATATTCGGTGGCATGAGATAAAAGTATATAGATGAGGGTTTCCTTGTTTGGATTATTCCTTCGATGTACTAGTCTCATGGGACCGTAACCTAAGCGTATACAATCAATTTTGCTTGTGATCAGTTTTACTTCGGATTTCCTGTTTTACGATTGTTACGTTATACCCGTTCTTATATATACTTCATTTGTGTTCTAACCCTCCTGTCTTCTGTACTTAACTCTTGTACTCACCCTTGGCTCGCCACCTGGCTTTTGCATCCTACTCGCCTGGGGAGTTTCACTGACTCCCCTGGATTCTCATGTCCAGGTCCTGGAGCCCGGAGCGTGAGGATCTCCCCCTTTGCTGCTCAGAGTAGCGCAGCGGTGGCGTGGATCCCCAGCCGACCTTTCAGAGCTCCATCCTTCCAGACCCCCTGTATGCCTCTCGAGTTTTCCCTTAGCAAACTCGTGAGTGCCCTTTTTCTATTCATACTTGTACTTTTCCTTGTATACTTGTATGTGAGCTCCCTTTTGTACCGTTCATATATATTGTATATCTTTTGTACTCTCGCATTTGCGCATCTGTGATATAATATTATTGTAATATTGGATCACATCTGGTGATAACTCTGTAATTGTATATATATGTGTTGGAATGTATAATGCACCATTAGCTTCCGTACTCTGATTCTTGTTTGTACTGATGCTTAGCGTATATACGGGAAGGTACTTCGGACTTACGTATATACGTTGCAGTGACGTCCCCGTATCGCCGGGATCGGGGCGTTACATCATATACGTGAATTTAATGTGTATAGCTATCTTAAAGTATAGTTCAAATTAATTGTTATCTAATAAAGTTAATAATTGGACTAATAGGTATTAAAATTGTCATAGGATTTATTGTGTAGAGATAATTATATAATTTCTAATTTGATGAAGGGCCAAAATGAAAAAAGGAATAACTGATAGAATCAGTTATTATTTAAGAGATCATGGTCCCCAAAAGAACATATCATCTTCTTCTCTTTAAGATCCTTTCAAGCAGAGAGAAATTCTAGAGGAATACGGATCTCTTGGAAGGCCTTCCCATCCCAACAATTCAAAGAATTAAAATCATGGATCAAGGTATGCTTCCGCCTTTATTATTTTATTTTCTCATGTATTTGAATCTTCATGGAGACTATATCTATTTTTTGGCTTTGATCTATGCTAAGGATAAAGTTATGATTTTTAATCTTGTTTACTTCCAAGGATGAATATTGTAGATCAAATCTTTTTTTAAATTAAAGATCCAACAATTGGTATCGGAGCCACTCCGTTGAGGATTCCTAGATTTGGGAATTAAATTTCAAAATTTAGGAATTTTATTGATACTTTCATGAAATATAAATTAGCTCTTATGAATCATATTGCATGATTACTTTGGCTTTGATAAAATTTTCCTTTTCTTCAGATTTATGGATTAAAAAAATCTTCAGATCTGAAATTCAAAATTTTTTAAAAAAATTGGGGGCGCGGCCGCGCCTGGACCAGGCGCATCTTAGGGTGGCGCCCGAGCGCTACGCCCGGATGCTATACAATTTTGGGTCTTTTTTGGGCAATTTTGGTACTTTTCAAAATTTTAAACAAATTTTGGGTACATCCAATAAATTATTGAGATTGTTTAACATTCAATAAAACTAATTGAAACAAGATATCACCAAAGTGACCTCTCTTGTGTAGATTGGCTTCTTGAGAATGTTGAGATATTTGTGTGTGTGTGAAATCATACTAGAATTAACCAGCCCAAAGGAAGGATATTATTTGACCGAATTACATATACACTTGTGGTAATACATGTGTGACAATTATAAGGTTTTCATGTGAATAATATGTTGATCCAAAAATAAATTTATTATTTGACAGAGTTTATTGTCAACATTTGATTGCTGCACCAAAAGTACCACTTACAAGTTAATATTATTGTCCAAAAACTTGATATTAATGTTGTGCTAGGTATCTTTAGATGTATTCCATAATTGTTTAAATTTCAAAAGTCATCTATTTGATTATGATGTGAACATGTATGCTTATTTAATTTATTCTCTGTACAGCTATTGTTTCTGCTACTGCTATATCTGCAAATACAAATAGTATTCCCATGCTTAATAGGACAAACTTCAAGGAATGGAAAGAGAATGTCTTGATCATTATTGGCTGCATGGATCTAGATCTTGTACTATAGATAAAGCAACCTACTTCTTTTACGGCTGAAAGTTCTTCTGATGATAAGAAAAACTTTGAAAAGCGAGAACACTCTAATCGCATGAGTCAAATGATCATAAAGCACGACATTCCGGAAGTCTTTCGAGGTACAATATCTGATGAGATAACTTTGGCTAAAGATTTACATGCCAAATTGAGAAACATTTTATAAAGAACGATAAGGCAGAAATACGTATGTTTTTAACTAGTTTGATTCTATGAAGTACAAGGGCAAGAAAAACATAAGGGAGTACATCATGCAGATGTCTCATATTGCTTCCAAGCTTAAGGCACTAAATTTTGAGTTGTCTGAGGACTTGTCCGTATATTTGGTATTAATTTCGCTTTCTGCGTACTTCAGTCAATTTAAGGTCAGTTATAACTGTCTGAAGGAGAAATGGACTCTGAATGAGCTCATTTCATATTGTGCGCAAGAAGAGGAAAGGCTTAAGCAAGGGAAATCTAAAAGTGCTCATCTGGTCTGTACCTCAAATGATAAGGGCAAGCAAAAAGAAGAAGGATGAAGCTGCTAAGGGTCCAAATCAAAAGAAATCTAAGGAAAATGAAAAATGTTTCTTTTGTAAGAAACCTGAACACGTAAAGAAAGAATATATAAAATATCATATTTGGCATGCCAAGAAAGGTAGGTTCTTTACTTTGGTCTGTTCTGAGGTTAATTTAGCTTCAGTACCTAGAAACACTTGATGGTTGACTCCGGTGCTACTACTCACATAACTGTTTATATGCAGGGTTGCCTGAGCTACCGAAGACCAAGTGATGGTGAAAGATACATTTTTGTGGGCGATGAAAAGTCAGTAGAAGTTGAGGCAATAGGGCATTTTAGGTTGTTGTTAGGAACTAGTATACATTTGGACTTGAAAGACAATTTCATTGTACCATCATTTAGATAGAATTTGGTTTCTGTTTCTTTATTGGATAAATTTAATTATCATTATTCTTTTGAAAATAATCAGTTTAGTCTTTCATTAAATTCAAATATTGTTTGTAATGGTTCATTGAGTATTTATGACAACCTTTATTTGTTAACATGATTGCATCATATAATGAAACCTTGTATGTGGATTCACGTGGTACAAAATATAAGCTAAATAATGAAAATTCAGAAAGATTATGACATGAATGTTTGGGTCATATCTCCAAATCTAGAATAAAACAACTTATAATGAAAGGTATTTTGGATTCTCATGATTTTTCAGACTTAAATGTCTGCGTTGAGTGTATCAAGAAAAAACAGATCAAACATAAGAGATTAGGTGCCAACAGATCTTCATGCATCTTAAAACCGATACATATAGATATCTGTGGACCATTCCCCATGGCTTCTTGGAATAATCAATGATACTTTATATCATTTATAGACGATTATTCACGCTATGGGTACCTATATCTCATTCATGAGAAATCAGAGTCTCTGGACATGTTCAAAATTTTCAGAGCTAAAGTTGGAGAGAAAATTAAGTATGTCAGATCTGACCGTGCTGGTGAGTACTACGGCAGATATGGTGGTTCAGGAGAACGACGACCAGGGCCATTTGCTGACTTCCTAAAGAAACGTGGAATCGTCCCAAGTATACCATGCCAGGCTCACCTAGCATGAATGGTGTGGCTGAAAGATAAAACACGGCTCTTAAGGATATGGTGAGGAGTATGATTAGTCATTCTACCTTACCAAACACTCTGGGGAGAAGTAGTAAAAACCGCAAACTTATATCCTGAACAGAGTACCAACTAAAGCATCTGCCAAAACACCTTATAAGCTTTGAATAGGTCGAAAGCCTAGTCCAAAGCACTTTCAAATATAGGGATGTCCATCTGAGGCTAGGCCTTATAGGACAAATGAAAAGAAATTGGATTCCAAAACAGTGAGCAGCTACTTCATTGGTTACTCTGAGCGATCTGGGGACCACAAGTTTTATAATCCCACTATTAAGTCAATTTTTGAATCGGGAAATGTAACATTTTTTGAGGATGTTGAGTTTGGGGGGAGAAATAAGGTTAGAGACATTGTCTTTGAGGAGTAATCACTTTCTATCCCTATTTCTGCTTTTAACAGTGTACAGACTTCTATACCTGTCATTGTTCGAGAAGCAGATATGGAATCTTAACAAGACAATGTTGGACAACTTTCCATTCAAGCTGAGGTAATTATTCTTGAAGAACAAACTCAACCTCAAGAACAAATGCCACTAAGGAGATCCACAATAGAGAGAAGAAATGCTATTCCATATGACTACACAGTGTGACGCTCTGATCCCGCGGGTATGGAGACGTCACTGTGACATATATACGCAGATTAGAAATACTCTCACATATATACACTAAGCATCAGTACAGGTAAGAATTAGACTGCGAAAGCACAGTGGTAATATACATTCCAACAAAAAAGTACAAGTAAATGGTTATCACAGAGAGTGATACAATATTACAGGAATATTACATCACCAGAAAATACAAAAGTATAATACATGAAGAGATATATAAAGGCTGAGAGGTGCTCACGAGAAGCAAGAGGGCCTTGAGAGCCAAACAGGAGAGGAACAGGGAGGAAGAGCTATGGTGATGACTAAGCTTCTGCTGCACTCCGATCGTCACGGAAGGATCCGCTGCACACTCTGATCAGCTATAGCAAGGCCACCAAGGTCCAGTCTTTAGGATCTGGACATAAAAAATTCAGGGTTGTCAGATGCAACCCCGCGAGTACATATGATAAAGCCAAGTAGCTTGCATATCAGGCAGTTACACGTGTTCACGATCAGGTGTTGTGGTTCAAGCATGCAGGTACAAGCAATGACAAGTAACATAAAAGAAATTAAAGGACCGACAGTAAATCTGAAATGAAGTAAATACATGTATATCAATAAATCTGAATCGGAAAACATGCATAGAAAACGGTATGGAGAGCATATGTACACACATAAATATGTAATAAATACATTAAACATGGAATGAATACTCTAAACATGCGATAAATACAAGTATGGACAAACTAGTTGTACAAGCTCAGATTATGGATTCACGAGATCGATACGTCAAGGGGATAATTCAAACAAGGAAACCATCATCTATATATCGCATATCTTGAAAATACACATAGAGGGGAGTGAATAGGTGTAAGGTTAATCTAATGAACAATAATGCGGAATTAAAAACTAAATGCAACACACTTAGTGTAACCAACGAGTGTAACCGAATTCCCGGTGAAGGGCTCTGGACTAACTCCTCTGAATTCCTCTGATTAAGAGTTGAGGTGCTATGTAAAGTTCTCTTACTTAAATACAAGTATGGGCACACACAAACAACACAAGCATGTATATGATATGACAATATGAATCAATGCACAATGTAAGAGAGAGTTAGAGAAAGTGGATCAAACGCAAACAACAAGATATGTTTCGAAGTTCGAGCATACAGCTCTACGTCCCCGCCTTCACACAGAAGGATTTCCACTAACTCGTCCACACAGGACTTCCCACACAGGGAACCTTCACCGAGGATTTGGGTAAATACAACCGGGAGTACACAACTCCTCTCTCCATCAAATACAACCTCTACACTTAGAGGCAAGGCACTAAGCCTACACAATATCAACTTCATAAGTGAGGGATAGGCACAAAGCCACTCAAACAACAATCACCTCACACTTGAGGAATTCCAACACAATATCCACCTCTCACTAGAGGGAGCCAAATACCACTTTCACAATCACCTCTCACTAGAGAGATATCAACTCAATCTCCTCTCACTAGAGGGATATCACAAAGATGGAAGGTTTACAACTTGGTGGTCTATCTCAACCACAAGTCAAATCTTTTCTCACTAAACAAAGATCCTATCGATAGGATAGGATGATAAGCTCAAGTATGAGAAATAAAGAGTTTGAAAATCAAAAATTCAAAGAAAAACTCTTGGGAAAACTTCTAAAATGTATATAAAATGAAGATAAAAAACAATCCCAAAGACTTTCTTTTTCTTTGAATTTTCTAACCCTTTAAAACAAAATAAAGATGAAATCTTTAGGCTTAAAAACTCTTTTGAAAACTTGTGTTAAAACACTTGAGAAGATGAAAATTTTGCTCTTTAAAATTCTTGTTAAAAACAATCAAGAAATGGGGTATTTATACCCTCATTTCAAATCTGCATGTTGGCAGCTTAAAAGGGCCATATTGCCCTTCCGGTCGACAGGCCGGTCGACCGGCCAACGGTCAAATTTTTGACCGTTGCGCCTACCGGTCGACCTCCCGGTTGACCAGGACTGGATTCAGAGAGAAACGGCTCTCTGGCCGGTCGACCGCCCGGTCGACCGAAGCCGGATACAGAGAGCAGACTCTCTGTCCGGTCGACCGCTCGGTCGACCGGAGGCTTTTCCAGAGAGCAGAGCTCTCTGGCAGTCTACCGACACAGTCGACCGGCCTCCCCAGCTTGGCTGCGTGCACGCTCTGTGTACGTCAGTCGACCGGCCTGTCGACCGCCCACTGCTACGGTCGACCGGTCCGGTCGATCGGCAGTCAGCCAGTCCAGCTTAATCAGGTCTTAAAAACTTGAGTTTTTATCTTTAATTAAATCCCATAAATTTCACAAAAATAATTCATGTTATATCTTTGAAATACAAACATGTTTGAATAAAAATCAAAACATGTTACAAATATTTTGAACCATTTTTTGTGACATGAAAAATTTGCCTTAAACCAAAAACGGTATTTTTTAGAAACCAAACTTCTAAAGGAAAATACAGTTTTTCTATAAACTTATATAAATACAAAAATATGATATTGAAACAACTTTGAAGCATATAGTATATGGAGAGAATCCAATATACATGAAAGACATTATATCTAAGTTTTTGACATTAAATCCAATTTTTTTTGTTAAAATACAAAACTCTAAACTCATGAAGTAGACTCTCAAAATAAGTTTTTTTCTAAGTATATGAAGCATAGATGTATATAGATCAAATCTAATATACATTAAACCATGCAAACTTGTTATGATTCTATCTATTCATGAAAATCAAGATTGGTTAAACCGAAAACCAAAACCAAAACATGAAACGTGTGTGTGTTGTGAACTTGAGCATATCACACTATCTAATCTTTAAAATGGATCTAAACAAATCTTAACTAAACAAACTGAAGTCTTCTTATAGAACGCCGTCTCCAATTCGACTCGATCCAAACGTGATCCAATGAGTTTGACTCCAACCGAGTGCTAGATGTGAACTTGACGCTCGAGCTCTTGAATCACCATGTGAAAGCTCCAAAATACCTTTATTGAAGCTAATCACTTACTAATAACTTGATTAAATATCTGAAACTAAATATCACAAGATTATTAGTAAACTATAACTACATGAGTTAATCATCATCAAAACTAGAGTGGAAGGCCTCTGGGCCAACAATCTCCCCCTTTTTGATGATGACAAAACTCATGGAGTTATATATACATGGATTAAAATTAAGCTTCAAAAGAAGCTCCCCCTTACCTCATGCATAGCAATAAACTACAAAGATATGCAATGAATATTAAACATAAATATGCATAAATATGTATAAAATAATGAAATAAACATGCTCTTGATACCAAATTTTAAAATAAATATGTTCTTAAATAATTGCTTTTGATACTAACAAAATTTTAATAAAAGCTCTTGATACCAACAAAACAAAACAACAAAATATGTTCTTGATACTAATATCCATGCTCTTGATACCAATATCAATAAAACAGAAAAGAACATTAAAAACAAATGTTTTAAATATAGACTTTGATATAAACTTAAATAAATATGCATATATACTAAAATACTTCTCCTCTTTTTTGTCAATCATCAACAAAGGGGTTAAAGTAAACAATAAGACAATGTTCTCCCCCTTTTTGTTCGAAACAAAAATCAACACGGGGTGAAATCAAATCAAAACATTATGATATTAATTAAAATATATATATATATATATATATATATATATATATATATATATCAATTTAGTGTAAAGGTATACATAGAAACATCATGATACCAAATGATGATACCAATTGAAAATAACCTAAACATTTTGAAGATACCAAAAGAAATTTTGATACAAAATTGAAAGATATAAACATATGGGTAATCTTGATGTCAATTGTAAAAATTAGAACCAATTGAAAATATCTTACACTTTTGAAACCAAATGAAAGACATAAACCAATCTTTTTGGTTAAACACTAAACTCATTTTGCAATAGAGATACCAAATAGAGAATAATATCAATTTAATATTTTTGATACTAATATTGAAAATGAAATATATACCAATTGAAAATAATTTTCATCAGGAGCGTATGATACCAAATTAAAAAATCAATATTTTTCAATCATTTTTAACATAAAGTGTGGGAGTAAGATACCAAATGTAAACAGAACCAATTGAAAGGTGAAATATGAATTTTCTCCCCCTTTATGAAATACCAAACAAAATGATGCATAAACTTGTATAAGATACCAATTGAAAAATAACCAATTGAAATATAACTGTCATTTAAGGAATCAAGTTTAGCATAATCAAAATTTGTGCTCAAAGATATAGAGATATAGTAAGCACAAATAAAACATATATATGTATGAAAATTGAATACCAATCGAAATTGATATTATTTGAAGTTTAAGAATACATATATAAAAACATATATGAATATACAAAAAGAATATCAATAGTGATACCAAATGAAAAGATACAATGATATCAATTGAAACTATAATGAGAATCAAGTGTATAACTCATACTTCCTACCACCCATTTCATGCACATGTTTTAAATAAATTTTCAATAATGAGTATACAAGGCATGGTCGCCCAACCAACCGCCCTTGAATGGGTAGGGGTTTTCAAAAATAAGTTTGAAAATAATATAACACGTTTAAAAACTCTACCATATGAAGAATACAAACAAATTTTATGAAAAACTTGTAAACTAGTACGAAATCCTTCAAGTAAGAAATAAAAAAGAATATATTCCATAAAATATGAAAATCACTAAACTAATGTCACTCAAAATATATATAGCACATATAATACTCATGAAAATAAAATTATGAGAAAACATCCAGTAATATGAGTGTACAAGTTTTGTAAAAGACATAGTCATAGAAATAGGTAATTCGGCTCAATGTGAAATTTCTTAAAACATAAAATCATCAAAACTAGAATCCTTCAAAGTATATGTATGTTTTGTACAAACTAGAGTATACATGCATATCCAAATATGAACGAGTCACAAAAGTATATGCATGAAGGCAAGTGGCTTAAGGATGTATATGTATAAACTAATAGTTTAGACAAAATAGACATATACATGAAGTTTAACATAAACATGAAAAATATGTAAAAAATATAGAATACAAGTCAAAATGTATGAATCATCAAAACTAGATTATACTAGTACATCTAATGGGTACAAATGAGCATTCAAGTACAAACATATAATAATGTATTTGTGACTCACTAGTTGTACAAGTATATACCTAAGTTTTAATAAAAACTAACATCTAAACAAGTAATCAAAATATGAAGCATGGAAATCAAAACAAAACTTATATGATCATTATGGTAAATGCACATGCATTAGATTTATGATATACACAATAGCTAAAACAAGTGTGAGAACACAAAAGTATAAGTCCATATTAAACATGGGTGATCTCAAATACTAATCATGCATATCACAAGTCTAATAATCATGACATTTAACATACTAATCATGAAACATCAAAACATGCTAAAAATGAATAATATAAAAGCATGTAAATATAAATGGGAGTTAGAGATCGTTACTAAAACCAATAGGGCACATCTCTATATCTCCAAACCAGGTGATCCTTCCACCAAACTCCCCTTTAAAGTGATGCATCCAAATTGTCATCTTTAAGCTCGAAACGCATCCACCTCAAGGCACCATCACTCTCACGTCATATGAGAGCCCATACCTTCATCAAATAAAATAGGAGTAGTTTTTGGTACCCGTACTCTTTTGGATCCATGGGGGTTAGCTCCTTTCCTAACCCAAACAAATTTATTTGCTAAATTAGAATCAGGCATCCTATCATAACAAAATTTAGCAAGATTGCTCTTACGTCTACAATGTGTACAAGTGTACATATGAGCATACAAAGTGTGATGGGTGTGAACGTGGAAAGCATGTGTATGCCATGGATTGTGAGCATGCATAGAAGGAACTTATTTCTTTCGAAACATAGATTCCAAACGTGTATGGTTCATGGCACAATAGCTCAAAGTGGAGCCCAAATAATCAACACTTTTCTTTAAAACATTTATATCATTTATAATACTTGAAGATAAAGTGGAGCATGCAATAGGTAAGCTAGAATGTGAAGCTACACTAGCATGGCAAACATGTGAAATAATGTCATTTTGCAAAGCAATATTTTTCTTAGACACCAAATCCAAATCCTTTGAAATAGAAATAATTTTGTTTTTCAAAGAATCATTTTCTTTTAAAACAAAATCAAGTTTTGAAGTTAAAGTCTCATTTTTCTTCAAAACATTTTCACAATCATTTTTATTTTTCAAAATCTTGTTTTCATTTAAAACAAGTTCAAGTTGGGTTTTCAAAGAGTCACACTCATTTGAAATCTCAACCTTCTCTTATAAAGTCAAATCAAGTTTTAAACACAAATCCTTATTTTCTTCTTTTAGTCCAAAACTCTTCTTTTTCAAAAGATTATATGTTTCTAACAATTTTTCACAAACAATTGAAAGTTCTTCATTCAAAGCATTGGCATCAATATAATCATTACTAGAAGAACTAGCATCATCATCATCTAGTTGAGTTTCTGAGTATACCTCAAGAGAGTCATTCCCTTGGACCATGTAGCAATGTTGCTCGGATTCTCCACTAGATACATCCTCCACAATGGTTGGCGTTTGAAGCTTGGAAGAGGTCAACGTGTTCCACACTGCAAAGGCGGAATCACAGTTAGAAACCATTATAAGATATTCTTTGTTAAGCGTGTTTCTAAGTGTCATTAGGGCTTGTGCATTTGCCTTTATATGCTTACTATTATCAAGATAGGATTTCTTGATAGCGGCAAGGAAAACATGCAAGCCTAGGATTTTTAGGTACATGGACATCCTATCCTTCCAAACAACAATGTTGGAAGTATCAAACATAGGTAGAGTCATGAAGTCCATGAATGTGTGTAAACAACATAAGTATGCAACAGCAAATCTAGATTAGCAAAATCAAGATCACACTCCTAGGTGGTTAAACCTAATATTAGGAGCATATGCTCTGATACCAATTGAAAATACACCTAGGGGGGTGAATAGGTGTAAGGCTAATTTAATGAACAATAATGCGGAATTAAAAACTAAATGCAACACACTTAGTGTAACCAACGAGCATAGCCGAATTCCCGGTGAAGGGCTCTGGACTAACTCCTCTGAATTCCTCCGAATAAGAGTTGAGGTGCTATGTAAAGCTTTCTTAGTTAAACACAAGTATGGGCACACACAAACAACACAAGCATGTATATGATATGACAATATGAATCAATGCACAATATAAGAGAGAGTCAGAGAAAGTGGATCAAACGCAAACAACAAGATATGTTTCGAGGTTCGAGCACACAGCTCTACGTCCCCGCCTTCACACAGAAAGATTTCCACTAACTCGTCCACATAGGACTTCCTACACAGGGAACCTCCACTGAGGATTTGGGTAAATACAACCGGGAGTACACAACTCCTTTCTCCAATAAATACAACCTCTACACTTAGTGGCAAAGCACTAAGCCTACACAATATCAACCTCATAAGTGAGGGATAGGCACAAAGCCACTCAAACAACAATCACCTCACACTTGAGGGATTCCAACACAATCTCCACCTCTCACTAGAGGGAGCCAAATACCACTTCCACAATCATCTCTCACTAGAGGGATATCAACTCAATCACCTCTCACTAGAGGGATATCACAAAGATGGAAGATTTACAACTTGGTGGTCTATCTCAACCACAAACCAAATCTTTTCTCACTAAACAAAGATCCTATAGATAGGATAGGATGATAAGCTCAAGTGTGAGAAATAAAGAGTTTGGAAATCAAAAACTCAAAGAAAAACTCTTGGAAAATGTAACGCCCCGATCCCGCAGGTACGGGGACGTTATGGCGACGTACATACACAGAGCGGAAAACCCTCACGTACGTACGTTAAGCCTCAGTACAATAAATAACCGCCATATATACATGAGTTCCAGCATGAAATAAGTACAAGAATACCTGCAGAAAGGGGTTAGTGATCATAACAGATATAAAAACAGGGAGAAATAGGATAATAGAAATAAATTACCAAGATACCTATGAATAGTCTCGATGAGGAGTCTTCGATATGAACCCAATGTACTATCTGAGAATACGGTAACTCGGCTCTCCAACCTGGGCACGCAAACCCAGGGTCGTCAGAAAGCGACCTAGTGAGTGGTAAAATGAAGGAGGCAGTAATATGTACTATAGTAATACAAGCACGATAGTAATATATAATACGTGTTTATGTAATAGTCATATCATATAATAGAACTTTAGTAATCTGTAAAAATATAACAATGTCATATTTTAATACCATCACCAATTAGCATGTTATCCTTGGGTCATGTCTACAATAGTCTCATGTTTTATACAATATATAATGTTGTATAGTGGTGATGTGATAGACGTGAACATACAGATAGGCATAGGCAATATAACCATAATAAGGTATTGTGAATATACAGTAATGATGTCTGCAAGGTATACAGAAAATAGAAGATATGCAATGCAGATTATACATGTACATGAGTAGTATGCCATCACAGAAAGTGTAACATGTACCAGGTAAAGGAACAAAGTATACATGTAACATGATAGCGGATAACTGATCAGGAACAGTAACAAGTACAACTAAACAATAGTATACATATAGCAGGCAAGTCATGTTATTTATACAATAGTATCAATCAGTACCACTTGGTATTTTAATCAATCTCTTCCAGTGTCCCATACCACTGGCAGTTCATACTGGAGCCCGCACTCCAGTCGAACCCATCCGGACATGGCATACGGGTACCATTATCCAAACGAGAGAGTGACCAAATAACAAGTGTTCCCGATGTCACTTTGTGTCTACTGTTTTATTATGTTACTTGGAAACCCATGGTCGAGGAGCTCTTATCTGGTAGGTGTATCCCGTGCATACCCGGGATCACGGCCTTAAATAAACCCCTGGCTGCTGAGACCAGGGCCCTCTGCTAAGAGGGGAGCATGAAACAAATAACGAGAGCTCATGGAGTAATTGGTAGGTAGCACTACCGTCCCCTGCAGTGGGACTAACAATATGGATCCAGTACATCACCTGATAAGATCTAATCAACCGTCAAGTCTCCCCCATCCCCAAGTTATCTTTATGATCTGATATTACAAGAACAAATACAGTACATGATACATGTAACCTGATAACAGGACCTGGACCTGAGCTCTGTTGATAGCATAGAACAATATAACGGGAAACGGGAACAGTATAACGGGAAACGGGAAACATATCGCATATCAACAGCTCTCATGTCCAGTAATGGGAATATCCATATCCATAACGGGAAATAATCATATAACGGGAATATAGGGTGGACTACTCATGTAACAATAATCCATGTAATATAAACAATATTCAATATAACGGGAATCCAGGAATATCCATGTAACAATATTATAAACCATGATCCATGTAACAGGAATAAATCCATGATCCATGTAACAGGAATACAAGGACAATCACTGCATGTATACCGGTGAGTCTATATAACAGTGATGTAAGAACATGAAGTAACTATGCACAGGACGGTATCCAGTGTACTAGTATATCAGTCTCATGCATTACAAAATAGGCCTTTTCTATAGTTAAGTTATTTATTAACATTCTAGTGATTTACCCATAATCACGATTTATGTATCTAAGCAATCACTCAATTTATTAAACATGAATAAAGATAATTTATGAAAAAGAAAACACTCACAAACTAGCCATGAGAAGGTAGCTCTCTTTCCCACAATTGCAACGGATCCAGAATCGTCCAAATCGGAGTCCGGATGCTCCCGATATCGTCCGAATACGAAAAGTAACAGAAATGGGTTAAATATGTAATAAAAATATTTCAAATGCAATTAATAAATGGAGCAGGGGGTTTTCTGTAAATTTACCTTTATTGGATTTGGATGCGGGTTTGGGCTGTTAACGGGTCGGGTTTGGATCCAATACCCAAACCCGGAACTTAAGTTAAATGGGTATTGGGTTTATAGGGTAACGGGTTTAGACCATTGGCTAACCCAATAGGGTTATTGGGTTCGGGTCCATACCCGAACCCAATTTGAAACAACAACAGCAGTAGCAGCAGCAGCTTGCTGCTGCTGTGCGCTCCTGCGCGGGCCGGCCGGCCAGCTGAGCTGGCCGACGGCGCCGGCGGCGGTCCTGGCCGCCGGCGACGGTTCAGGCACCGGCCGAGAGATAGAGAGTGAGAGAGAGAGGGGGTGAGTGAGAGAGAGAGAGCTGATAGGAGAAGAAAAAGAAAAGAAAAGAAGGAGAAGAAGAAGAAGAAGAAAAGAAGGAAAGGAGGAGGAGTTGGCCGGCTTGGGGAGGCGCCGGCCGGGGGCGCGGCCTGGGGTCGCGGCCGGCGGCGGCTGGCAACGGGTCAGCCCCCCCTTTTGTTTTGGGTCTGCACAGAGAGAGGGAGAGAGGTTTAGAGAGAGAGAGAGAGAGAGTGAGATTTGGGAAGAATGGAGAGAGAGAGAAAAAGAATTTAAGGGAAAAGAGAGAAAAGGCGGTGGGGAGGTCGGTTAAAAAAAGAAGGGAAAAGAAAAGTGTAGAAGGAAGAAGAAAGAAAAGAAAAAGAAAGGAAAATATTAAATTTAATTAATATTATTTTATTGGGTTGAAATTTGACTATTTCAGATCGGTCCCCAAAAATTACAAAAAATAGAGAATATTACATGGAGGATGAATGTGAAATCGGATTCATGAAATATAGTCAGGTTTGCAAGTTAAAAATCATAAAGTGTATCGCCGATACTGGGCGACACCAGTTTGGCCGGATTTTCGATAAATTCAGAAAAATTTCCAAAAATATCCTAGCATCTATAATACAATTCTAAGATACAAGGTGAAAGCGGATTCTCAAAATTCTACTCCATTTGTGAATTAAAATCGTAGAGCCGATTATCGGTATCGGTCGACACCGACTACGGAGATTTTCCAACATAACCCAGAAAAATTTCAGAAAATCCTGAAAAATCTAAAATATTAGAAAATGATTTTTGAAACTGAAATCAGCTCAATCGGACTACTACGGAGGCCAAATCAATTTTGTACGACGTATCGCGTACTGATACGGTGATATGTACACCAGGGATCAGGGGGTTACAGGAAAACTTCTAGAATGTATATAAAATGAAGATAAAAAACAATCCAAAGACTTTCCTTTTCTTTAAATTTTTCAACCCTTTAAAACAAAATAAAGATTAAATCTTTTGGCTTAAAAACTCTTTTAAAACTTGTGTTAAAACACTTGAGAAGATGAAAATTTTGCTCTTTAAAATTCTTGTTGAAAACAACCAAGAAATGGGGGTGTTTATACCCTCATTTCAAATCTACCCGTTGGCAGCTGAAAAAGGCCAGATTGCCCTTCCGGCAGACCGGCCGGTCGACCGGCCAACGGTCAAATTTTTGGCCGTTGCGCCTACTGATCAACCGCCCGGTCGACCGGGACTGGATCCAGAGAGCAACGGCTCTCTGGCTGGTCGACCGCCCGGTCAACCGAAGCCGGATACAGAGAGCAGACTCTCTGTCCGGTCGACCGCTCGGTCGACCGGAGGCTTTTCCAGAAAGCAGAGCTCTCTGGCGGTCGACCGACCCGGTCGACCGGCCTCCCCAGCTTGGCTGCGTGCACGCTCTGTGCACGTCGGTCGACTGGCCTGGTCGACTGCCCACTGCTACGGTCGACCGGTCTGGTAGACCGGCAGTCACCCAGTCCAGCTTAATCAGGTCTTAAAAACTTGAGTTTTTATCTTTAATTAAATCCATAAAATCACATAAATTCTACAAAAATCAGTTCATGTTATATCTTTAAAATACGAACATGTTTGAGTAAAAATCAAAACATGTTACAAACATTTTGAACCATTTTTGTGACATAAAAAATTTGCCTTAAACCAAAAATGGTATTTTCTGGAAACCAAACTTCTAAAGAAAAATACAGTTTTTTTTTATACTTGTATAAATACAAAAACATGATATTGAAACAACTTTGAAGCATATAGTATATGGATAAAATCCAATATACATGAAAGGTATTATATCTATGTTTTTGACATTAAATCTAAAAATAAGTTTTGTTAAAATACAAAACTCCAAACTCATGAAGTAGACTCTCAAAATAAGTTTTTCTAAGTATATGAAGCATAGATGTATATAGATCAAATCTAATATACATTAAACCATGTAAACTTGTTTTAATTCTATCTATTCGTGAAAACTAAGATCGGTTAAACCGAAAACCAAAACCAAAACATGAAACGTGTGTGTTATGAACTTGAGCATATCACACTATCTAATCTTTACAATGGTCTAAACAAGATCTTAACTAAACAAACTGAAGCCTTCTTGTAGAACGTCGTCTTCAAATCGACTCGATCCAAACGCGATCCAACAAGCTTGACTCCAACCGAGTGCTAGATGTGAACTTGACGCTCGAGCTCTTGAATCACCATGTAAAAGCTCCAAAACACCTTCGTTGAAGCTAATCACCTACTAATATCTTGATTAAATATCTGAAACTAAATATCACAAGATTATTAGTAAACTATAACTACATGAGTTAATCATCATCAAAACTAGAGTGGAAGGCCTCTGGGCCAACATATCTCATGTCGTCAGCATCTGAGTTCATACAACTTGAGTTGCCCTCAGAGTAACAGAACTAGAGTGTGTCCGGAGTAATCATCATATGTCATAAAGCAGAGTGTCAACTCAGGACATAACACTATAACTAGAGAATATAAAGGTGTTATATTTTAAATTATATAATAATAATAATCAGCACCGTTTGATATTTCAATCACCTCCCTACTAGCGCCTCACATCATTGATAGTCTATAATAGAATTCACACTCTAGTAGAACTGATTCGGGTCTGATATGTGAGTACCAGGACCCGAACAAAGGAGAGATCAAATATCACACGTTCCTAATATTATTACTGTTTGGGTGTTACATTCTTATGTTATTCTTGTCCCTTTCCCATGGCGTCCCACAACACCGACAGTTCACCCTGGAGCCCGCACTTCTAGTAGAACTGATTCGAATTCTAATACGCGGTACCATTATTCGAATAGGGGAGATATCAGATAACATATGCTCATAGCTTTATTATCATACAGGTATGTGTGGGTGTTAATATGCACTGAGAATGCTTATCATGCTAACACCAGGCGGCACAGGTAGGAGGGAGGAAGTGGCCCTACAGATTCAAGAGGTGCCCCTACAGATTCAAAAGGTAGCCCCTACCACGTGTGTGGTGTGGCACTTTGCTCCATGTGGCACTTTGCTCTGAGGGTTGATTCAGGAGGTAGCCCCCCAGATTCAAGAGGTGGCCTCCACAGATTCAAGAGGTGGCCCCCATCACGTGTGTAATGTGGCACTTTGCTCTGTGTGGCACTTTACTCTGTGTGGGGAATAGATTCTAGAGGTGCCCCCACAGATTCAAGAGATGGCCCCCACCATGTGTGTGGTGTGACACTTTGCTCCGTGTGACACTTAGTTCTATTTAGAATCTGCCGGATGCTAGCACCATCGTGGGATACATCCTCGTCATCCCAACACCAGGCATACTCTGTCGGACGCCGGTATGATTGTGCTGTTAACAAGAGTAACAGTGTAGAGGACATGAGTACAAGAGATACAGGAGTTCAGGAGTACCAAAGGTCTGGTAACAGTATAATAATCATGTCAAGTCCCCGTAAAAGCGATAGTCATGAACATGCCATATAATATAGGTGTCAGGTGTCACAATATCAGGTCAAGTATGTACTAGTACCATGTGATAGCATATGTCAAGTATCAAGTGATAGCATGTTAATTGTCAGGTATCAGGTGTTAAGTGATAATATGTCAAGTACTGGTATCAGATATCAAGTGTCAGGTGTCAAGTACCAGTGTCAGATATCAAGTGTCAAGTATCGGGTGTCAAGTATACACATGTCAAGTACCGGTGTCAGATATCAAGTGTCAAGTATCAGATGTCAAGTATAACATATCTAGTACCGATGTCAGATATCAAGTGTCAAGTATCAAGTGTCAAGTATAAACATATCAGTGTCGGTGTCAGATATTAAGTGTCAAGTATCAAGTGTCAAGTGAGCATCATATGTCAGGTAATCATCCGGTAGGGGTGGCAAACGGGTCATGACCCGCCAGACCCGACCCGACCCGAAGTTAGCGGGTCTGGGTTTGGGCTAATCGGGTTTGGGTCGTAATTGGGTCAACCCATCTGACCCGATTATTAAATGGTTCTGGTCAACCCGAACCCGCCAGACCCGCTTGACCTGCCAGACCTGATTATTCTCTCTCCTCCTCGGCCTCCTCCCTTTGATCTTCTCCTCTGCCGCCCCAGCCTCCCCCTCTTCGCCTAAATCAAATTATTAAAAAAATATGCGTAAAACCAATTTTGAACGCGTGGCCTCTAGTGTGTAGAGTTTAGTGTGATGACTAACTATACCACCCAACAATTTGATAATAAAGTGTAAAGAAATTGTACTTAAAATTTAATAATCGGGTCAAATGGGTCGGGTCGGGTCGACCCGACTAAGAATGGGTCGGGTCTGGGTCTGAATTTTTGACCCGTATAATAATCGGGTCGGGTCTAAGAATGGGTCGGGTCTGGGTCTGAATTTTTGACCCGTATAATAATCGGGTCGGGTCGACCCGACACGATTATTATATGGGTTGAGCAGTAATCGGGTCGGGTCGACCCGACCCGACCCAATTGCCACCCCTATCATCCGGTCATATATCATGATACAGGAGAACATTATAAATAAATATTTCAAACTCTTCACAACCATATTTATAACAATAATAAATTTATCTATTAATTAGCCATGCGAAGCCGAGCGAAGCGGGAGCGGATCTAGGCATACCCGGTATAATACCGGCTTAACAAATTATAATAACAGCCAACAGGTATTCATAAAATATGTTAATTTTAGGAAATCACTCGCATATTACATATCAACTTGCATAACGATGCGTTATGTATAAAAAAAGTAGGATAACAGTTATTAGGCATGTAACGATGATAATAAAGCATGAAGCAACTCCAAAAATGTACTCGCCTAAAATCGGAATGAAATACCGAGTAATATCCAGGAAATCCGCTAACACGTCCGAGCAGCTACCAATCCATATAATATAAAATAATTATATATATAAATATATATTAGAGAGAATAAGGGAGGAGAGAGAGGATTAGTTAGAGAGAGAGTTGTAGGGAGTAGAGAGAGTGTGCGTTGGATATGTTTAAAAGAGGAAAAAAATAAAGAAATAGAAAAGAGGGTATATTGGAAAATATGGAGATGTAATTAGGGAATGAGGGGATGGGTAAAAGTGAAAAGGAGGAAAAAGGAAAGAAATATAAGACAGAAAGAAAGAAAGAAGAAACAGAGGAAGGAGAGGGGAGGTGGCCGGCCGGCGGCCTGGTGTGGCCGCCGCTGTCCAGAGGGCGCCGCAGTCGGTGGAGGGGGGGTCTGCGGCGCAACAACCCCCGGGGAGGAGGAGGGGGTGGCTTGGTGGTTGTTGTATTTTGTTATTGTTGTTGTTTGTTGGAGGAGATGGTGGTGGTGGTGGTGGTTGGTGGTAGTGGTTGATGGTGATTGGTGGTGTTGGGGAGTTGGAGGAGGAGGAGGAGATGGCGGTGGGGTGGTTGGAGTGGAGGAAATGATGGAGTTGGTGGTGAATTCTGGAGAAGAAGAAGATGGTGAAGTGGTGGGTTTTATTGAAATTGGAGAAATAGAGAGGGAATCTGGGGATGATGGAGTGGGGAAGGGAAGTGGGGAGGTGGGGGTCGGCGTCGGTGGCTTGGGGCGGTGGCGCCGGCGACCCAGGTGGTGGAGGCGGCAGTTGAGGAAGGGTGAAGGTGTTGGTGTTGGTAGGAGAGATGAAATGGAGAATATGGAGAAGAATAAAGGAAAGAAAGAAAATTTAAAGGAAAGAGAAGGAGAGGGAGAGAATGGGAGAGGAATGGGGGGGATGGCTCCCTGCTACTGGAGTTGCAGCTACTGCTGCTGTTGGTGCAGGTCGGCAGGGGATGGGAGGGGTGTGGAGTAGGTAGGGGAGAAGAAAAAAAAGGAAGATATAGAAAGAAAGGAAAAAGAAAATAGAAAAAATATGGAAAATTAATAAACAGATATATTATTAAATAATAAAATTAATAAGATATCCTGGGAGCGTAAAGTAGAGGAGTGGAGAAGGAAAAGTAAGGAAAAAAAGAATGGAAAATAATATTATTATTTTAATAAGGTAAAATTTAACTGTTTCAGAAATGTTCCAAAAAATTCTCAAAATAATAAATATTATTTTAAGATACTTGGTGAAATCGGATTCAAGAAATTCAATCTAGTTTTCTAATTAAAAATCCTAGAATCTTCCGGCGATACCGGTCGACACCAGAATCGGTCAAAATTTTCATAAATTCTGAAAAATCTCCAAAAAAATATATTTAGATAGAAAATCATATTCTAAGAAGTAATGTGAAAGCTGTTTCTGAAGATTCAACTTCGTTTGAAAACTAAAAATTTAGGAATCGGTCAACGATGCCGACCGACACCGATTTTGAAAATTTGGGCTAACTCTATGACTGAGAATACAGGTCCGACACCAAATAACATAAGCTATCACAACCCAAAAACAAATACAAAGAGAAAATTAAAATAATACGGTCGAAAAAATCAGGACACGTATCTGGGTACGTTTCCCGGGAACGGGGTGCTACACATATTATTCCTCCAAGAACATGAGAACACTGATGGATTGGTGAAAAGTGATCCAATCAACTTTCATCAAGCCATGCAGGATTCTAACTCTTAAAATGAATAGATGCTATGAATGAAAAATAAGTCTATACAAGACAATCAAGTTTGGGACTTGTCCCATTACCTGAAGGTAAGAAACACGTTAGTTGCAAATGGATATTTAAAACCAAATGGGATTCAGAAGGTAATATGGAGAGATATAAGGCTTGTCTTGTAACTAAAGGCTTTACTTAAAGGGAAGACATTGACTTTACAGAGATTTTCTCTCCAGTTTCATCGAAAGACTCTTTTAGGACAATTCTGGCTCTTATTGTACATTTTGACATTGAGTTACATTAGATGGATATTAAGACAACCTTTCTCAATAGTGACATTGATGGAACTATATATATGGTGCAGCCAGAAAACTTTGTGTCTAGAGACCCAAAGAATATGGTTTGCAAATTAAGGAAATCCATCTATGGACTCAAGCAAACTTCCCGTCAATTATACTAAAAGTTTCATCAAGTAGTTGTCTCATTTGGTTTTGAGACAAATGCTGTTGAAGATTGTGTGCATCACAAATTCAGTAGGAGTAAGAATATATTCCTGATTTTGTGTGTTAGTAACATACTCCTTGCTACCAATGATAAGGAAATTTTGCACGAAATCAAGAGATTTCTATCAAAGAAATTTGAGATGAAAGATCTTGATGAGGCGTCTTTTGTTTTAGAAATTCAGATATACCGATATCGCTCTCAGGGTATTCTTGGATTGTCACAAAAGGCCTATATAGAAAAGGTGCTTGAAAGATATGGTATGCAAGATTGGAAACCGGGAGACACCCTATCGTAAAAGGTGATAAATTCAGTTTAAGTCATGCCCTAAGAATGACCTTGAAGTTAAAAAAATGCAGAAGATTCCATATGCTTCAGCTGTAGAGAGTTTAATGTATGCTTAGGTTTGCAGGTTTGCACACGTCCAGACATAACATTCATTATTAGAATGCTAGGCAGATACTTAACCTTGAGATGGACCATTAGAGAGCAACCAAAAGGGTCTTTAGATGTTTACAGAGAACTAAGAATTCAATGCTCATATACAAGAGGTCAGATCAGATTGAGATTGTTGGGTATTCAGATTCTGACTTTGCTGGATGCTAAGACAGTAGGAGATCCACATCGGGCTACATTTATCTGTTAGTTAGAAGAGCTAATTCCTGGAAGAGTGTTAAGCAAACACTCATAACTTCTTCCACCATGGTAGCAGAATTTGTAGCATGTTATGAGGCATCTAACCATGGATTATACCTGTGAAATTTTATCACTAGGCTGCGCATTCTAAGTGGTGTTGAAATACCATTAAGGTTATACTGTGATAATAAATCAGCAGAATTACATTCCATTTGTCCAGGTCAATATACATTGACATAAAGTTCCTAGTTGTGAAGGAAAGGGTACAGTGTGGACAGATTTTCATAGAGCACATTTGTCACGCCCCGCTTCCCAAAATACAGAATATGAGTACGTGACAATGGCCAGCAGATATTCACGAAGAGTGAAATCTCTTCCATGAGTACCTTAGGCTGTCAATAACAAGCAGGATAGCACACATATATGCACATCAACCAAGCATAGGGATAAAATCACATATATGAAAAACTGAATCATAAATAATATCATCTACTATATCTGAATAAAATAAGTTAAGAAGAAAACTGAACTCACCGGAGAATAGCGAAACCAGAATATGATTTACGAACAACTCTCTATACCAGTTTCCGGATCTAAATACTGAAAAATAATATAAAGGTCCGTCAGAAGCGGACTAGCAAGAGTATACTAAACAGGAAGGAGAGAATATGAAAATGTAGTAACAGTAAGTAGGACATAAACACAATATGTTTGGAAATATTAAGAACTGAATTTAATAACAGTAACAAGAATAATCAGAAGATAGATCATGTACAATAAGACCATGCATGTATGGTGTGACATGTATATAATGAATATGAAATATCCTGGACAAGTAATTGTCGTGTAGTATAATCACTAGAACATGAGATCACAAGATAAAACATCATGATAGGTCCAGAAACATCACGTATTCAGTATAATGCATGTCACATGAGTCTCAAGTGTCAGTATCTTGAAAATACATGTCAGGTACTAGATCACTAAAGATAATGAAGGATATGATGCAAGTGCATATGTCTAGCATATTTTATTACTCTAACTAATGCAACCATCCTGTGCCCCATCCCACAGGACAACTGCATATCAAACAAGTGATGCGTTAGTGGATCCTGATAGCAGGGAGAAACAGTTCACTGTACTCAGGTATCATGTAACATGTAATAACAGGAGCGCGCATAAATAACAAGATCACGTGTGGCATCCAAACCCACAAGGGGTCGCCCTTCCAAGCGCGCCTCCCTGTATTTCCCCTGCTACAGTCTCCCCCAGTAAACCCAACTTGATTAATTTTATTAATTAAATGCAAATGCAAACAGTGTTTTACTCAGTGTTACAGGATCATGAATCGGTACCAAGAATATCAACATTAAATAGTGAACACAATGTGTATCTAAATCACGGGACGATGTAGACAATGACAATATCAAGTGACAAATATATAGTTGTGCAAGTGATACCAGATGAATGCAAAATAGTGCAAGTAATGCAGTTACATGTAATCCAAAGGTCATAATAAGTCGGTCTTGATCATATGTCCATAATCCAATAAGATATCCGCGAATAATTACTCAGAATATAATGGTCAATTTCCTTGATTAATTTCCAGTAATATCAGAATCCAATATCAATCGATATTCAATTTTTAACTATCAATCTTGCTTCATTATTATCCAGTTATTCTCAAGATTCAAATCAAAGTATTTGTCATGATCAGTATAAATTTCTCGTCAATAAATCAGTCTACCACATGCAAGCAATCATGTCAATTTTAGTTGGATGTATGCATGTACAGGAATGAGATGCAAACACGACACATAACGTAATGATCACGAGACAGAATGGGTGATAATATCAAGAACACAAAGATTAATAATATAATTGGATTCAAGAACAGGCTAATGATGTAAACGTGATCACAAGATAATATTGACGATCATGAGATATGATAACCAGAATTTATAATTCAGAGGCAAAATTAAGATCAATAATAAGATCAATAAGAAAGTCAACGAGAGGAGAATCGTGTACACTTGCCTGATGTCGTTGGAGTCTGAATTCCCGTGATTGCAACCGGCTCTGAGAAAAATTCGCGGCCTAAATATTATGTGAATTAATTAGAGACTTAACATGTTCTTATTCAGTGATAAGTTAAATAAGAAAATTATTTTTACTATTCATTATAATTTTGGTTAACTAATGTTTCAAAATAATTCAATTTCTGAATTTATAGCAACTATTTAAAAATATATTTTCATGATAAAATATATGCATAAAATAATAAATTGATGTATAATGTTTACATATTGCTGAATTATGAATTTTATATTTTTTTTGTGCTATTTACAAATTTATTGGTCATTTTTAAATAAAATATCATTGAATAGTAATTACAAAAATATTTAATTTCATGTTATTCTAAGTAATATTACATCAAAATAATTTTACAGAGTTTCAAATTTAGTCTGTGATTTTTTGTGAATTTTCTGAAATGTTCTGTGAATTTTCTAGAATTTTTTGAATTAAAATAAACCAAAAAATCAATAAAATAAATAAAAAACTTAACGAGTCTGTTGCTACAGTAACGGGTCTGGGTCTGGTTCTGCTACAGTAAAATTCTACACTTTATTTCTATGTTATTTATTTATTTATTTTTCTTTTTCTTTCTTTCATTTTTTTTTCTTTTTCCTTTCTTTCTTGTTCTTTTTTTTTTTAAATGGGGCCGGGTCGGGTCTGTTTTACAGACCCGAACTCGAGTCTATTGGCCAGACCCGCTGGCCTAGCCTGACCAGCCCTGGCCCAGGCCAGGTCTGGCTGGGCTGGCCAGACCAGACCAGGTCTTGGCCTGGCCTACTCAGCCAGGCCTTGGCCTGGCTGGTCTCGGCTTGGTCCTGGCCGAGAGGAGCAGCAGCAGCAGCTGCTGCTCTCGGCTAGAGGCCGAGGGTTTTTCTTCTTTTTTTAATTAAAATAAAATTTTAAAATAAATTAAAAATCATGATTATTATGAGACATGTCTTAAAAATCCCTATATATTTTTACTAAAATTTTAAAACAAGTTTTTCATGGTGAAATAGTGATTAAACTAGTGCATGTTACATGTTCGATGAAATGCCAACAATAACTAAAATCGACGACAATGCAAAGTAACTTACCTGGAACGCTTCACTTCAATCTGAATCTTCTTCCAGCACCTTAGAGTCTTGGGAGAGAAGGTGCCCATGCTCACGCAAGGTGTGTGCGCCGCCATGGGGTCATGCGCGGCCATCGACGGCGGATCTCGCAGACGACGACGGAGGCTCGCCGAAGAGGATCGGCGCTGCTGGGCTCCAAGCTCCGACGTCCCGTGATTAGTCTCTAATTTTGCGTAATTTTCATCACATTCTCACATTTATTTGATAATAAATTCTGCTAATAATACCTTACTTGCTTGATCCTAGGTTCATGGTGTGCAAATGAAGAAGAAGATCTAAATCACCATTTAATTGGTGATTAAAAGCCTATTATCATAGCCATTGACCTAGAGGAGCTGATTCGGCAAAATCAGGGGTGCAAAACAAGAAACCAGGCACCAGAACTGACAGGAGACAGACTGGGCTACGCGCGGCTCGAGGCGCCGCGCGCACGGCCACCAAGGGGCCGCGGCTCGCGCCGCTTTGGGCCAGGGTCTGTTCCCTGACCCCCCGTTCCCCTGATGCCTATAAATACCCTTGGGGTTTTCCAGAGTGGGAGATATGCAGAGTTTTAGGAGTAGTTTCATCTTCATGTTGTAGTTTAGGGTAGTTTAGTTTAGGTTAGCTCTTCTTCCTCCATTGTATTTTTCATTTTGTAGATCTTGTAATAGGGAGAGAGAGTGATACATGCTTGGAATGCAAGAATGCTTGTAATAGAAGGTGACAATCTATGAAAGGTGCTCTCTTTACCTCTCTATGTTTTCTTCTCTCAATCTCTTTTACATGTGTAGCTAACTTTTCTCTCATGGTAACTAACTACTAACCACTAACTTGCTAACTTCTTTTATGATAATCCACATGAATCTAATAGCCTCGGTTTGGCCTTGCTCTTGCAAGAGCCATTGATGGCTCATGATGATGGATCTAACACTCTAACTTCCTAATCACTAACAAGCTAACATTACTTTACTCCGTGCTTACTTTTCTATAGTATTGATGGTTTAAGTATAGCTTGCACTTGTTTGATGAGTTGGGTTGTGATGAGTTACATATAGGTCATGCTTTGAATCGCTCTTGAACCAAGGACTAGTGATGGCCAATGATACATGTGAGGCAACTATCACTAAGAGGTTAGTATGTTAGTGGAGTCATTAGTAGTTAGTGCCATGAGTTTTCTTTCTTTTTCACTTTTTTTTAGACATACAAACAAAATTACAAAAACCATTCTTTTCTATGTTTCCCACTTCCTTGTTTTCACCGTACAATTCTCTTTTCATTCTTTGTTTCTTTTCTTTTCATTCTTTAAAACTTTGAAGAACTTTTTAACAAACACGTGAATCAACCGTAAAGCTTCTATCGCCTTCCGTCCTTGTGGATTCGACTCGTTTTAACCTCTATGCTATAACGGAAGTTCGAGGAAGCCAAAGCACACACACTTTAAATATCCATTTTAAAACATATACTTTTGTGCGCGGTTTTACCCCGATCAAATTTTGGCGCCGTTGCCGGGGATGAGAACGGTTTGATTTCACAAGTTTGCTAACTTTTCTTCTTTATTTTTTGGTGTGCAGGTTAAAGTTTTAGCATTGCAGAAGTTCACACTTGCTAAAGTGTGGTTGGGTAATTCTTGTATATTTTTATATTCAGCTGCTAATTTTTTTTTATATTACCTGTGCACTGTAAATAATTGTAAGAACTAAAATACAAAAATTGGATGCTTTAAAACGGTTTAGACATTTGCATCTAGGCACGTGTCAATTTTCATTCCAATATACTGTATTTTATTCTTGTGTTGTTGTAGGACAAACACTTCAGTGATTTACTCGCTTTTTTGTGTTCTTCTTATCTATATTGCACACTTGCCCAAATTTAACTTAAGGGCAAAGCCCAAAACAACATAAGGTAGGGAAGTCATTACCCTCCCTTAGACCAAAAATCACCTCCCCACTCACACAACCTAAGCCTTAATAAAATTTGCTAGACGTTTGCCTCTAGGGACATCTCGCACTCATTTAGGAGATTGACCTAAGGGGAAAGTTGTTAGAAGTTGACTCTTGTCAAACCGGTGTCTAAGGTTGGGGATTGAGAGGCGAAACCTCGAAGAACAGTGCTTTGGCATAATTAGGCCTGTTGCTCCGGCACGGATACCTCCCACTGATCTTGCCCCTACCTGACCGATTAACTCGTGGTCAGCATCCGACAATATACCCCCCGTGGACAGTCTAACCAGTTAGGAGTCATCTAGGTCCAAGTCAACCCTAGCATAGGCTTGTTTTCTTTTTCTTTGCTGTTTGTTTGTTTGTTTTTCTTTTTTGTAAATTGTGATATGGATTTTAATAACAATAATTTGTTTAATTATAATATGAATCCATATTTCATCCTGACCTCATTTGACTCGAATAACCCTGACCCGACAATATACAACATGAACCAACCATATATGCCGGGTTGAGATCATCCGAATCAATATGATCCATATCCCCAACAATATGACCATAATTTTCAAATAATTTCAACTCTTTACAGAGTTCATGGGGATTCACCTACCCTGAGTCAAATTTTCAACCATCTTCTCCATAATTTTCACAATATTCGTTCCCCAATTTTGATTTATATACTCCTTTTCCTGAACCACCAATTGAAAAAAATCATCATTGGAAAGGAGCATAGAAGAGTCCCTACAACAAATGCAAAATTTGCTTAATTCACAATCCTTCCCACCTCAAACTCCACATACTCCTTTTCTAGAGCATCCAATTGAAGAAGAATCTGAGCTAGAAAAGCGTTTGGAAGTCTTTTGTGAAAGAATGCAAAACATGTTGGACTCATCATCTCAACCACATTTTCAAGAGTCCTACTCATCTTTTCCAGTCTCACCAATTCAAAATGAACAAACTTCAATACTGGACTTGAGTATGGAACCCTTGCATGAGTCCGAGCAACAACAGCAAAAACCGATGAACTCACAATTTCACCACAATTTCCAAAATTAACTTCCATACTCATCTTTTCAAGAAAAACCAATTACAAAAAGTATGAAAGACATGATTCCAAATCCGAATTCTGTTACCCAACCTATTAATAGGTTAGACTCAATTATGAACGATTTGATCAATGAGAGCGAGGATAATCTTTCTTATCAACCATTGACCACTCCTTATATCCCTAACTCTACTGATTGGACCCTTGAATCATGTCATTTTGGGAATCCAGATTCATTTCAGAACACACATTCGAACTTGACCAAACTCCAAGTTATGAAAGTCACCTGGACATTCTGGAAAGTTATCCTTTCCCTGAAATTGAAATCGAACCTGAATGTGATCCTGAACCTCCTGTTGGGAATTCCATTTCACTTTTTAATTCAATAATGACTCTGGGATCTTTACAAGATTTTTTCTCTATTCCGGAGTCAACATTGAATCCTATCCCATACACACCGTGAAATGGGATCACCTATCTTTTATGATCACACTTCATTGTTGGGGAAAGTGTGTGAATATCACTTCTTTTATTTGGACCCTGTTTTTGAACCAATTTCGACTCTCACTGTTGACTCTCGGCTTGATTTGAGTCAAATTCCCGAGTCAGTATCGATTTTTATTCCTGATTCCTTTGAGTCCAAATTCATCATCTTCCAAAATCACACTTCATTGTTGGACAAGAATGTTGACAAAAATGACTCAATAATTATTTTTAAAATTGGAAATTAGATGGGGATAATTTTTTAAATAAGATCATTCATTCAATCAACATTTTATTGGGTCATATTAAAGAGGTCATTGGTGGGTTCCTGCACGATCCACGCTATTTTGATTGGGTAGCAACGCTTGGCCTAATCAGACCACCACTGGAGCCACCCCCTTGAGGTAATCTTCCTTCATCTCCATTTGTTTCATGTATTTACACATTCACGATGCATTGAAGACCATGCATGAGATAAGTGTGGGGGAGGGTTTACTAACGTAGTTAGTTTTATATTTTCTTTCTTTTACACTTCTTTTTAAATAAAAAAACTTTTATATAAAACTTTTCTTCTCTTTTTACAAAACTTTTTGAAACGAGAGAAATAGTTTTTGATTTATTTTAAAGAAAATTAAGATTATCTTAGGAATTAGGAAGACCTCAACTTATGAAATTTTGAACCAAGTCAAAATAATAGATCTTGTCTAAATTATAGGATAAGAAAGTAAGATTGAAAAGATAATTTGATCTTGAATTTTTTACCTTAGATTTATGCACTCCACACTTACACAATTTTTGGGATTGAAACAAAGACTGAAAATGTCATAAAAATATTCAAAAAATAAAAAACAAAAAAATATATAATTATATGATAAATAAAAACCACTTATTGAAGTTGGGTAATTATGCCTTAGGAAGCATGATTATTCATATCTAAAACAATGGACAAAAATAAAATAATTCCCTTTAGTTTTGTGGCCTTGTTTACTCGAGTCCTTAAGTCCGAGGGATGTTTTCTCATCTGGTGCCCTAAGACCATCTGGTTTGGGAGTCACCGCTAAGGGCTCACTACCCGGGTAAATAAGAAAGTCTAAGAAAACTAAGGGAAGAAAAAGAAAAAAATTAATAAATAAAAAAATAATATATATTAAATAAATGGCATGAAAGTTAGAGTCGATATCCCAAAAACCTTCACTATTCAAAAAGTGCATATTTTTCTAAGAATTTTATGAAAGATTAAAGAGTCAATTCAATTTTAAATTCTTACATTTTTATAACAAGATTTTTTGCATTTTGACTTAGTTTAAGAAAGAAAAATTTCTGGTTAACCTCTGACCTTGGATCACTTATATTTTCACAAAAATACTTCAACACTTTCTCTATTTCAAAATGCGTTTTAAAAATACTAACATTTGATTTCTTTCTTTATGGATTTTGTGGGTGTAATCCGCTGAAAATCCTCAGGAGACAAAACTCCTCCTCTAGGGGAAACCTAGAGGTTTAACGACTTGTTGCACATGTCAGTACAATCGCGTCACTTGCGAAAGTGGTGAAATAATTTCCTTAGGTTTTTCGTTTTGCTCGGGACGAGCAAAAGATAAGTGTGGGGGTGTGATTAGTCTCTAATTTTGCATAATTTTCATCACATTCTCACATTTATTTGATAATAAATTCTGCTAATAATACCTTACTTGCTTGATCCTAAGTTCATGGTATGCAAATGAAGAAGAAAATCTAAATCACTATTTAATTGGTGATTAAAAGCCTATTATCATAGCCATTGACCTAGAGGAGCTGATTCGGCAAAATCAGGGGTGCAAAACCAGAAACCAGGCACTAGAACTGAGAGGAGACAGACTGGGCTGCGCACGGCTTGAGGCGCCACACGCACGGCCACCAAGGAGCCGCGAAAATGCGGCCCAAGCCGCGTTTCCGTGGCAGTACGGCCGCGGCGCGCGCGCCGCTTTGGGCCAGGGTCTGTCCCTTGGCCCCCCGTTCCCCTGATGCCTAAAAATACCCTTGGGTTTTTTCAGAGTGAGAGATATGCAGAGTTTTAGGAGTAGTTTCATCTTCATATTGTAGTTTAAGATAGTTTAGTTTAGGTTAGTTCTTCTTCTTTCATTGTATTTTTCATTTTGTAGATCTTGTAATAGGGGGAGAGAGTGATACATGTTTGGAATGTAAGATTGCTTGAAATAGAAGGTGACAATCTATGAAAGGTGCTCTCTTTACCTCTCTATATTTTCTTCTCTCAAATCTCTTTTACATGTATAGCTAATTTCTCTCTCATGGTAACTAACTACTAACCACTAACTTGCTAACTTCTTTTATGATAATCCACATGAATCTAATTGTCTCGGTTTGGCCTTGCTCTTGCAAGAGCCATTGATGGCTCATGATGATGGATCTAAGACTCTAACTTCCTAACCACTAACAAGTTAACATTACTTTACTCCATGCTTACTTTTCTATAGTATTAATGGTTTAAGTGTAGCTTGCACTTGTTTGATGAGTTGGGTTGTGATGAGTTACATATGGGTCATGCTTTGAATCGCTCATGAACCAAGGACTAGTGATGGCCAATGATACATGTGAGACAACTATCACTAAGAGGTTAGCATATTAGTGGAGTCATTAGTAGTTAGTGCCATGAGTTTTCTTTCTCTTTCACTTTGTTTTAGACATACAAACAAAATCACAAAAATCATTCTTTTCTATGTTTTCCACTTCCTTATTTTCACCGTACACTTCTCTTTTCATTCTTTGTTTCTTTTCTTTTCATTCTTTAAAACTTTGAAGAACTTTTTAACAAACACGTGAATCAACCGGTAAAGCTTCTATCGCCTCCGTCCTTGTGGATTCCACTCATTTTAGCCTCTATGCTATAACGGAAGTATCGAGGAAGCCAAAGCACACACACTTTAAATATCCATTTTAAAACATATACTTTTGTGCGCGGTTTTACCCCATCATCCCGACGGAGGAGGATCTCAGGGAGGGGGTTCAGTTGGAGAGGGGCACGGGCAGGTTGCACTCGGCCACAGGTTGCGGCTGGTGTACGTGAGGTGCTCGGATGCAGGCCTGTGTTGCTACCGTCCAAGGGAGAAGGGGAAGAAACCGGTTGTTGTGCCAAGGGGTGTTGGCGAGGGAGGATGAAGGCGCGTGTTGGTGTTGAGCAGTGGCGATGGAAGGAGAGCTCTGGGGATCGACGACAATTCTCGATTGAGGCGAGGTAAAGAGGGAGAATGAAATGGTGATGGTGATGTTGTTAATGGATGGCTGTAGGGAGCAGCCAGTAAACTCGACGTTGATGTCATTGAGGAAAGAGTTAGATGGGCACGGCAATTGCGGCATACGCGACATTGGCAGAGCTTGCCGGCGGCGGTGGAGGCTGCAGAAGGGAGAGATGCCCAGCAGAGGTTTGTTCGGGGTGCTCCGGTGAGGTGGCGGAACGAAGAAGGAGAGGGAAGGCTCGACAGGCCATGGCTCGGGTGTGCGTGGCCATGGAGGAGGTCGAGGCGGCGGGCGGTGCTCGGCCCTAGGCGGTGGTTGCGTGGCTTGAGGTTGAAGCACGACTACGCTAGCGATCTCCAACGAGGAGGGGGTTCTGCACTGCGAGAGGGGGAGTGAGAGACGTAGTGAGAAAGGGGAAAAGAGAAGGAAAATATATATACGAGAGAGAGACATGAGAGAGAGAGAGAGTGAAAGTTCGTGTGAGAGAGATAGGGAGAGAGGGAGAACGTGAGTGAGAGAGTCGGTGGACGTGAGTGAGAGGAGAGGGTGGACGTGAGTGAGAGGAGCTGTGGGGGAGAAATGGGTGCAACATGGGGGAAAGGTGAAGACGTGGGGGAAGAAAAGCAGCAGTAGTTGGAGAACGTGGTTGTATAGGTGAATGAGAAGATGAACTAAATGATGTTGAAATAAAATGTATGTTCTCCAAAGCACAAACCAAATTAGCCAAGTCGTGTAGGTGCAAGGACGAGTGGTGAGGGAGCATGGGTTCGAATTTGAGAACAAACAATATCAGGGTGCTTTGTTTTTATTAAATTTCAAAAGAATAAAAAGTAAAAAGATTAAATCATATGGTTACTATTGCAAACAAAAACCCGCGAAGTTATAATGGTTGGTCCATTCAGTTTATTTATGGTGGATCACGGGTTTAAACAACAATACAAGTGTTTTGTGTTCCAAATTCATTTTTATTTAAATTTCGTTCTTTTCTTTTGAATAAATTTTTAAGCATTATTTTATTGGATTAAACTCTTTTAATTTAGAAAAATTCTCAAAAATTCTCAAAATAGAAGATGTCATCATGAATATTGTAATGAAGTTAGATTTTCAAAATTCATTCCCGATTGTTACTAAAAAATCCTGGAGTCAGTCTATGACATCGGTCGAATCCGAATTGAGAGACTTCTCCAATAATTCTCAAAAAATATTCCAAAAATCTAGAAAAATTCAAAATAATGGGAAAATGATATTTTGAGTTGAAATGACCTCAATCTAACTATCAGGATGATTAAATTAGCATCAGATACCAGTATTGACATACGTATATCGGGAACCGAGGGTTACAACATTGGGACAAAATCTATAATTGCGGATTCGCTTACTAAAGAATTAACACCGAAGGTCTTTCATGAGCACACTACTTCTATGGTGTTATATCATTTAAGGATATCATGATTTAGTGGGAGTTTTTTATATATGTTTCATTGCTCTATTTTGTATTTTGGACACATTTTTTGTATTTGGATATTTTCTGCAGAAATAAAGTATTTAGTTTATACACTTTATTTTATTATGTTAAAGTTTGATCTCAATAAAGTTTAAGGGAGGACCAATTGGAAATAGGCTGTTCAGATCACATTACATGTAATTTTCATGTTACACATCCATGATTGATCTATATCCTTTAGTTATATTGGTATGTATGATTATTGGTGGGTTTAGTTACGCTAAATGCAACGAAAATTCCTTTAGTCCTATATCAGTATAGTCAATGGACGAGATTGTTAAGAATACCTAATTATATGATAGCAATATTTTGAACTCATAAGGTGTACACATTTATAAGGTAACACATGTGGCCCAAGTGGGAGACTGTTGGGAATAATTCAACACGTGTGGGCTCACATATGTGAATTTAATATGTATGACTATCTTAAAGTATAGTCCAAATTAATTGTGATCTAATAAAGTTAATAATTAGACTAATAGGCATGAAATTGTCATGAGATTTAATGTGTAGAGATAATTATGTAATTTCTAATTTGATAAAGGGTCAAATTGAAAAAAAGAATAACTAATAGAATCAGTTATTATTTAAGGGATCATGGTCCCCAAAAGAACGTATCATCTTCTTCTCTTTGAGATCCCTTCAAGCTATGAGAAACCCTAGAGGAATACAAATCTCTTAGAAGGCCTTCTCCATCCTAACAATTTAAAGAATTAAAATCATGGATTAAGGTATGATTCCGCCTTTATTATTTCATTTTCTCATGTCTTTGAATCTTCATAGAGATTAGATCTATTTTTTAGGGTTTGATCTATGTTAAGGATAAAGTTATGATTTTTAATCTTTTTTACTTCTAAGGATGAATATTGTAGACTGAATCCTTTTGTTTAATTCAAGTTCTATCATCTCTTTGATATTATGTTAAGTTTTAGAGAATAGATGGCCTAGCTTTAGTTTGAGGTTGGCTCTCATTATATAGATGATGAATACATAAGATGTGGGTATGATTTTTATTTTTCAATACTCAAATACCTAAATAACTGTTGGAATTTAGATTGATAAAACATGAACAATTGCCTTTATGCATGAATCTAATTAGCATGCATGAGAAATATTATGAACTGTGAAGAACCTTTAGAAGACATACCTTTTGGGAGATTGATGAACTGTACCCGGATCTGAATCATTGCGGTAGAAAACGTGATGGAAAGCCTTCTCTCTGCTTAACCTACCCTCTATCTGTAGATATGCGTGGCTGCAGAGAGGTATTTCTTCTCTATGTATAATATTTTGATTAGTGGCCTTCTCATAATGCCCCTAACCCTAATAAGAGAGTAGTATTAGGTCTCACTGACTTTTATAACTTAGTGCACTCATTAGACACACATAATATATTGATTAACATAAGACCCCACATGTGTCAGATATGGAATAGAAATAAGTCATAGATCGAATCAGGAAATATCTTACAATCTCCCACTCAAGACATACCCTACTAAAATTTTAAAAAAATATTTATTTTGAAAATCTTTAATATCCCATATCATAATTTTATCTTTAAAGTGGATGACCATCCTTTGATTTTGAAAAAACTCACACGTAAAATTTATCGTTAGTCACGGTGCACTCAAACTACTGACACTCTATGACTGAGAGGATGATTAGCACAGTTCACGAATAAATTTCGGTCGAGCTTTATACCTTGCCTAATTTGTATCTTGGACTTTCGGGCTAATAACCCTAACAACTTTCGAGAGAGTAATTTATTGGTGGAGTTTAGCATGTAGATGGAAAATGTACGTGTAGTGTGTATAATACATTTTCATAAGTGTCGTGCAACGTGTGTTTACCAGACACATGTCATCTCAGTACTTAGATGACCATCATGCGAGTACCATCGCTCATATTGGAAAAAGGCTTAAGGTCGTGGAGCCTACCTACGTCCAGCCCAAGCGATCTTGAGAACCTTAATAGTCTTCTCTATAGGCACTTATAGTTTAACATGTGCAATTGCACAACTTTAACTTTAACATTATAAATACACATTTAATAATATCAGTTGAATTAAAACACCATATAATAACTGTAAGCCATCATAGTAACTGTCTGAGAAAAAAATCTCATAAAACTGAAATATAAAATGTACTTAGAACACAAATGACATTAATGAGAATTGACATAAACTCTCACTTAAAAATAAAACTATTCAATAAGCAATGCATAATCTCATTTCAGCTACCTAATTATAAGACCAAAATATCACCATGTAATATCAATGGGTAAGTCAACTATACAAGTCAAAAGTGACACAATCAATCAATACAGAGTCCAACACATAGATGATACCTCCTCTACTAAGCTAAATGGCTCTTATAAGATCAAAATACAATGATAGATTCAAAAACAATATCACTCTATACTACAACAGAAGATAATTTTAATTTGAGTATGGTGTTTTTGAGTAATAATTTCTTGATCTTTTAGAAAACTATAGAAAAGTCTAGATTGTTGACCGTCTTGATCGATCTAGCCATAATATTCTCCCCCTCTATCATACCTTATAACTTTTATCTTTTGATTCAACGCCGCTTAACTTCTCAGTGATAGGTATTGAAAACTTCTAAATAATCAGATTTCTAATGGATAAAAATGATATAGGCATAACGAGAGAAATGATAAATGAATGTAATGAAACATCTATGACCTCCTCGAGAAAGAATGAGAAAAGGTTCAAACATATTTGTATGGATAAGCTGAAGTAAATTTGTACTCCTTTTTGAATCAAATTTTCTCAATTTGATCGATTTTCCTTGAATTCAATCAAAACAGGTGAATAATCAGAAAAATCTAGAGAGTTAAGAATACGTATTCACAAGATAATGCAACTTCTCTCTGGAAATATGCCCTAAAATGTTTATGCCATAATCTAGAGGACTACAAGGAATTTCTAGAGTGTTTTACAGAAGTAAGCAAAATGTTATGAAAAGGACTGGCATCTGATAAAAACTGTTCATATTATGCACCCAACATCAATTAAAATAAACCATCAACCTGCAAATCAGAACCAACAAAATTATAATGGAGATTGATAATGAACTAGATTTATTCAAATCAACACCACATTCTATATTCTTAAATATGATATCACATCCAAAAGGAAGTAGTTTGGAACATAAATCAAAGTACGCCTCAAAGATGGCATACAAAAGGTTTCTTTCAGATCTAAAATATGACCAGAATCTAAAATAGTCTGAAAGTTCTTATGAACTTCATTATACTACCTACCCTTGACAGATCCCTCAAATTGATGCTTGATGGCCACGACCAAATCTTTAGCATTTCCTTTTTTTCGAGAATTCTATCAAATATAATGGGATCTATATAAGGTTTAATTATGAGAATACTCATCTTATTGACCTTGACCCATTTGTCAATGGATACATGAGTTTTTGCCTTTTGAACATCAGTAGTCATTTGGTCAATAATGTGCTTGACTTCAGACAATACAAATTACAGTCAAGACAACCCAATACTATTTGGAGTTTTATCTTCCATATTGAATAGTATGATTTTGTCAGAGCCTCTTTTCAAGTCAAGTATCTCTAGATTAAGGTGGGATCTATAAAAGCAACGGAAATAAATACCGCACTGGATTAATATTCACTGTACATAATAAAATAATGTGAATATATATATACACACACACAATAATCATTTACTATGACGAACCTATCCGGAGTTAGGATAGTCAAGTCAGAGCACGATTGTATTCATGGTTCATACCTTTCCACTCTACGGGTCCGATAATCAATAATTTAATCTTGCCTTTGGATAATGAATAGTTATGATTGCACCCAGTTGATGAGAAAATTATGCTCCAGACTAGACTCACCACATTCAGTTCAATTACAGATACTTCCTATCCTTTGAGTTGAGGGTTATCATAATCTTATTGTAACGCCCCGATTCCACGGATACGGGGACGTCACTGCAACGTATATACGTAGGTCAGAACTACCCTCCCGTATATACGCTAAGCATCAGTACAGACAAGAATCAGAGTACGGAAGCAAATGGTGCATTATACATTCCAACACATATATCCAATTACAGAATTATCACCAGATGTGATTACAATATTACAATAATATTATATCACTGATGCGCAAATGCGGGAATACAAGAGATATACAATATATATGAACAGTATAAAAGGAGGCTCACATACACGTATACAAGGAAAGTACAAGCATGAATAGAAAAGGGCACTCACGAGTTTGCTAAGGGAAAACTCGAGAGGCATACAGGGGGTCTGGAAGGATGTGGCTCTGGAGGTCGGCTGGGGATCCACGCTACCGCTGCGCTACTCTGAGCAGCCACAGGGAGAAGCCACGCTCCAAGCTCCATGACCTGGACATGAGAATCCAGGGGAGTCAGTGAAACTCCCCAGGCGAGTATGATACAATGCCAGGTGGCGAGCCAGGAGGAACACAAGTGTCAAGTACAGAAGGCAGGAGGGTTAGAACACAAATGAAGTACATATATGGACGGTCATAATACAATCATCAGAAAACCGAAATCCAAGGTAAAACTGATTTCATGCAAAGTGATTTTATATGCTTAGGTCACGGTCCCATGAGACAAATACATCGAAGGAATAATCCAAACAAGGAAACCCTCATCTATATACTTTTATCTCATGCCACCGAATATCCAAGCATATAGAATCAGAGTTGCAAATCATATGAAAGTCATAACAGGAATACAAAACGGGAATCATGACATGCATAGCAAGTGCAACAGGAATCATAACAAGTACTTTAACAGGAATCATGACAGGTGACTATTATTATTATTATTTGTCTGACCCATATATCTAGGTATGTGACCTGGTGTACGGCCAACCCACATACATCCATATATAAGCAAGCCAAGGGTTGTTAACGGAAGTAGATGGAGAACTGATATCACTTCTTATAGTAGTTTCCATACACCTGGAACCAGTATTGGAGGCCCAAAGTCCCCCTAGTCACATGTCTTCTGTGGAACTCATGGTTCCACTACCACAAGTCGTCAATATTTTATTCCATTACTATAAGCAAGGTATCATTCCGGCATCCATCACTTCCTCCCATACCCATACAAGTTGTAGCTTATTAACATAATTATCAGATTGAGGGAATGAGCAATATCATAACAGGAACACATAACAGTGATCAGGTATCAGGAATACATAACAGTAATCAGTACGTAACAGTAATCAGGTACTACATTCCCTTTATCATGATAATTATAAGAATCGGTGCATCATACTTGGTGTCAAGAGATAGCATGATAAATGGTGATATCTATCAAGTAACATGTATACCAAGAGATTGATAATAAGTCTGGGTAAGTCATGACATAATAAAAGAGTCTTGCCAGATAGTGGCATGTCAAGTAGTCAGGCGATAACACAGTTACCAAGTGATATACATGTGTTAAAAGGTAGCATGTAACTGACAGGTCTGAAGCAATGACAAGTCTGAAATAATAGCATGGCAATCATAGGAGAAACTCAGAAGTCAACGACCACGAAGAGTCGGCCACGCATAGTAAGAAAGCAGTAAAAGATATATGACATAAAGTATATGAAAACATGAAGCGAATCAATGAAATAAGAAGCAAGAAGGTAGCGAGTAAGAATACTCGCCCAAATCACCAAAACGCCGAAATATCCGGAATCCACTGAAGTTCGGGATGCGCCACAACCTGTGATATAAATAATGTAGAGTAAAGATGAGAGAGAAAGAGAGAAGGGTAGATGATGTTAGTCAAGTGACAAGTCGAGAAACACCAACATATGATATAAGTCTAGAGGATAAGGTTCATATTCAAGAAAGGAATCAACTAAGACAGATAGGCAAAGTTAGTCGACTAGGATGGAAGAGTAGTCGACTAATAGTGGAGTTAGTCGACTAACAGTCTGGTATAGTCGACTAGAACTGGTTTCCAGAGAGTTGGGTTTGGTTTCAGGGAATAGTTAGTCGACTAGGTTAGGAGGGGTAGTCGACTAATAATGATCTTAAGTCGACTAACAGATACTTAAGTCGACTAAGTCTGTGATACAGAAAGTTGGGGTTTCTGTTTCAGGATAAATTAGTCGACTAGGGAAGAATGGGTAGTCGACTAATAGTCTATAGTCGACTAATAATATAGTCAAGTCGACTGGGGCCGAGAGTTAAGGTTTCTGATTTCAAGCAAGGTTAGTCGACTAGGGTCAAGAGTGTAGTCGACTAAGGGTCTCTAGTCGACTAGGAAAATAGGTAAGTCGACTAATACTGTGTTTCCAGAAAAGGTTAAGTTTCAGCTAAGGGTTTCTAGTCGACTAGGTTCTAGGTCAAGTCGACTAATCGTCTGGAAACAGCAAACAGAACAGATTTCTAGGGTTGGGTTTGATGACTAAATAATCAAGGATTTAAAGACATAATTGAACATGATATGTGAACTTAAGTATGCTAAGAAATAACCAAGTCTTGGTGATGAAAATTACCTACCAAAAGAGATGGTTGATGATGGAAGTTGATGGAGGTTGATGATGAAGAAGAAGTGGAGGCCTTGGTGGAGTTGAGGACCTCGTGGAGCTTTCCATGGAGATGAAAGAGGAAGAAGATGAAGCTAGGTTGGAGAAGTGGTGGTGGTTGCCTTGGTGGAGATGAAGGAGATGGAGGTGGTGAAAGCTAGGGTTTGGCTCTTGGTGAAGAGAAATGAAAAAGGGGAATAAAAATGTAAAGGAAAAGGATTTATAGGTTTGTGATTTTGTAAAGAAGTTGCAATTAAATAAAAGGGGAGGGTTTAATTGCAAAGTGGAGGATGAGGTGTTTCTCTTGGCCAATGGGAGCTTGCCAAGTGAGGGGTGAGGTGGAGAAGAAGATGGTGGAAGGTGGTGAGGTGGAGGGTGAGGTGGAGATTTGTGTGGTGGAGATTGGTGGAAATGTGTGGATGAAAATGGAAGCTTAGGGAGGAAGAAAAGAATAAAGGAAAAGGAAAAATGGAAAAGAAATGATAAAGAGAAGATATTTCTCTTGAAGGGAAAATGAAAAATAATGAAAGTGGCGGATTCCCGGGATTCGGTAGCGGATGCGGAAATCTTTCGGGAAAATATCGGAATCGTCCGAAATTCAAGTATCTCGGAACGACCCGAAATAAACATCAAAAATCCATAATATCATATTAAGAAATAGTGAAATCCTTTTTAAGAAATACTTTGTAGTTTTAAAACTAAAAATCCCGGAATCAGTTACCTACCGACTCCGAAGGAATTTCCATAAAATCATAAAATCCTCAGAAAAAGAATGTAGGAAGAAATATGATTCTAAGAAATAAAGTCTAAAGACTCTTCTGGAAATTCCAAGTGGTTTGTGAATTAAAATCCGGGAAGCGGTCAGCGACACTGGCCGACACCGGTTTCGAAGAAATTCATTTTAATTCCGGAAAATTCCAGAAAATCAAAGAAAATACACTATATTGGAAAATGATATTTAAAATTGAAATCGGTTGAATCGGATAACCAGAATGTCTAAAACAAGTAAAACTCTGAGATCGGTCCCCGGTTCAGACTAAGGCTGACTCCGAGTTCACGGATCCAAATCCAAGATAAAACAATTATATAAGGAATTCATAAAGCTAAACAAATACAGGAAACAAATCGAAAAAATACGATCAAAAATCTGAATACGCAACTAAGTACGTATTCCGGGAACGGGGTATTACAATCCACCCACCTTACAAAAAATTGCGTCCTCGCAATTTCGTTAAGGGGTAAATTGAATACAAAGGGGACATGGCTGGAATAAAGGTTTCATAAAACCAAAACAGGGTAAGGATAGGAAGGATTTAGGATCAAAGGAAAGATAGTCAAGGAGGGATTTGAAATCAAAGGAAAGATAGTCAAGAAATAGATAACTCTGCACTTGCAGTTGGAATGTATAACCAAGATTCATGTATTCCAGTTGCAAATCGCTTTACCACTGATTTGCCTTCTGGACGTACTGAGGAAGTTAGAGCCTAAGCTCTGATACCAACCTGTAACGCCCCGATTCCACGGATACGGGGACGTCACTGCAACGTATATACGTAGGTCAGAACTACCCTCCCGTATATACGCTAAGCATCAGTACAGACAAGAATCAGAGTACGAAGCAAATGGTGCATTATACATTCCAACACATATATCCAATTACAGAATTATCACCAGATGTGATTACAATATTACAATAATATTATATCACTGATGCGCAAATGCGGGAATACAAGAGATATACAATATATATGAACAGTATAAAAGGAGGCTCACATACACGTATACAAGGAAAGTACAAGCATGAATAGAAAAAGGGCACTCACGAGTTTGCTAAGGGAAAACTCGAGAGGCATACAGGGGGTCTGGAGGATGTGGCTCTGGAGGTCGGCTGGGGATCCACGCTACCGCTGCGCTACTCTGAGCAGCCACAGGGAGAAGCCACGCTCCAAGCTCCATGACCTGGACATGAGAATCCAGGGGAGTCAGTGAAACTCCCCAGGCGAGTATGATACAATGCCAGGTGGCGAGGCAGGAGGAACACAAGTGTCAAGTACATAAGGCAGGAGGGTGTAGAACACAAATGAAGTACATATATGGACGGTCATAATACAATCATCAGAAACCGGAAATCCAAGGTAAACTGATTTCATGCAAAGTGATTTTATATGCTTAGGTCACGGTCCCATGAGACAAATACATCGAAGGATAATCCAAACAAGGAAACCCTCATCTATATACTTTTATCTCATGCCACCGAATATCCAAGCATATAGAATCAGAGTTGCAAATCATATGAAAGTCATAACAGGAATACAAAACGGGAATCATGACATGCATAGCAAGTGCAACAGGAATCATAACAAGTACTTTAACAGGAATCATGACAGGTGACTATTATTATTATTTGTCTGACCCATATATCTAGGTATGTGACCTGGTGTACGGCCAATCCACATACATCCATATATAAGCAAGCCAAGGGTTGTTAACGGAAGTAGATGGAGAACTGATATCACTTCTTATAGTAGTTTCCATACACCTGGAACCAGTATTGGAGGCCCAAGTCCCCCTAGTCACATGTCTCTGTGGAACTCATGGTTCCACTACCACAAGTCGTCAATATTTTATTCCATTACTATAAGCAAGGTATCATTCCGGCATCCATCACTTCCTCCCATACACCATACAAGTTGTAGCTTATTAACATAATTATCAGATTGAGGGAATGAGCAATATCATAACAGGAACACATAACAGTGATCAGTATCAGGAATACATAACAGTAATCAGTACGTAACAGTAATCAGGTACTACATTCCCTTTATCATGATAATTATAAGAATCGGTGCATCATGCTTGGTGTCAAGAGATAGCATGATAAATGGTGATATCTATCAAGTAACATGTATACCAAGAGATTGATAATAAGTCTGGGTAAGTCATGACATAATAAAAGAGTCTTGCCAGATAGTGGCATGTCAAGTAGTCAGGCGATAACACAGTTACCAAGTGATATACATGTGTTAAAAGGTAGCATGTAACTGACAGGTCTGAAGCAATGACAAGTCTGAATAATAGCATGGCAATCATAGGAGAAACTCAGAAGTCAACGACCACGAAGAGTCGGCCACGCATAGTAAGAAAGCAGTAAAAGATATGACATAAAGTATATGAAAACATGAAGCGAATCAATGAAATAAGAAGCAGAAGGTAGCGAGTAAGAATACTCGCCAAATCACCAAAACGCCGAAATATCCGGAATCCACTGAAGTTCGGGATGCGCCACAACCTGTGATATAAATAATGTAAGAGTAAAGATGAGAGAGAAAGAGAGAAGGGTAGATGATGTTAGTCAGTGACAAGTCGAGAACACCAACAATGATATAAGTCTAGAGGATAAGGTTGCATATTCAAGAAAGGAATCAACTAAGACAGATAGGCAAAGTTAGTCGACTAGGATGGAAGAGTAGTCGACTAATAGTGGAGTTAGTCGACTAACAGTCTGGTATAGTCGACTAGAACTGGTTTCCAGAGAGTTGGGTTTGGTTTCAGGGAATAGTTTAGTCGACTAGGTTAGGAGGGGTAGTCGACTAATAATGATCTTAAGTCGACTAACAGATACTTAAGTCGACTAAGTCTGTGATACAGAAAGTTGGGGTTTCTGTTTCAGGATAAATTAGTCGACTAGGGAAGAATGGGTAGTCGACTAATAGTCTATAGTCGACTAATAATATAGTCAAGTCGACTGGGGCCGAGAGTTAAGGTTTCTGGTTTCAAGCAAGGTTAGTCGACTAGGGTCAAGAGTGTAGTCGACTAAGGGTCTCTAGTCGACTAGGAAAATAGGTAAGTCGACTAATACTGTGTTTCCAGAAAAAGTTAAGTTTCAGCTAAGGGTTTCTAGTCGACTAGGTTCTAGGTCAAGTCGACTAATCGTCTGGAAACAGCAAACAGAACAGATTTCTAGGGTTGGGTTTGATGACTAAATAATCAAGGATTTAAAGACATAATTGAACATGATATGTGAACTTAAGCATGCTAAGAAATAACCAAGTCTTGGTGATGAAAATTACCTACCAAAAGAGATGGTTGATGATGGAAGTTGATGGAGGGTGATGATGAAGAGAAGTGGAGCCTTGGTGGAGTTGAGGACCTCGTGGAGCTTTCCATGGAGATGAAAGAGGAAGAAGATGAAGCTAGGTTGGAGAAGTGGTGGTGGTTGCCTTGGTGGAGATGAAGGAGATGGAGGTGGTGAAAGCTAGGGTTTGGCTCTTGGTGAAGAGAAATGAAAAAGGGGATAAAAATGTAAAGGAAAAGGATTTATAGGTTTGTGATTTTGTAAAGAAGTTGCAATTAAATAAAAGGGAGAGGGTTTAATTGCAAAGTGGAGGATGAGGTGTTTCTCTTGGCCAATGGGAGCTTGCCAAGTGAGGGGGTGAGGTGGAGAAGAAGATGGTGGAAGGTGGTGAGGTGGAGGGTGAGGTGGAGATTTGTGTGGTGGAGATTGGTGGAAATGTGTGGATGAAAATGAAGCTTAGGGAGGAAGAAAAGAATAAAGGAAAAGGAAAAATGGAAAAGAAATGATAAAGAGAAGATTTTCTCTTGGAAGGAAAATGAAAATAATGAAAGTGGCGGATTCCCGGATTCGGTAGCGGATGCGGAAATCTTTCGGGAAAATACCGGAATCGTCCGAATTCAAGTATCTCGGAACGACCCGAAATAAA
>JAVJIF010034138.1:0-90853 GCA_038442645.1 Agave tequilana
TAACGTCCTCTGGACTTTTCATACGCTACACCTAGAAGGTGGACCTAGCTTTCAATTCGTTTGAGCATAGTTACTCCGAGAGCACGTCTTCACCACGAGCGGTAACATGGCGTTCATACACATGCTTCGCCATGTATGTTTAGTTGTGCCGAAGTGCTAACCACATTGAGGTGATGGCATAGCTCCAGCTTATTTAGCTTCACTTGGATGTGCGCTTGCTTGCTTTCTCTCTTGCCTACTCCATAGTTCGATTAATTCTTTTATTGATGGCTGTAAAGAGTTTGAAATATTTACTTATATTGTTTTCTAAATACCGAATGTTTCTAGTGTTCGTACTGATCCCCTATATCGGTACCATTTTCCTATATTCGTACCAATCAATTATATCAGTACTGTTTTCTTATATTCGTACTGATCCCCTATATAAGTATTGTTTTTCTGTATTGTGATATATGAATAGTGATATCTACTATGCTTATTATTTAACATATTATCACATGCCATGTTGATTACCTATCACCTGACATGCTATTACCTGACATATGCTTATTATCACATGCCATGCTTAAACGTAACTTGTGATTATCATATTACAAGAATCATGTAATTGCTATCCTGTATTATATACAGTGACTTATATCTCTAATACTCATGTATTCTATAATTCCTACATCTGACATACTCCTGCTTACTCATATATGGATGTATGTGTGTTATGATGCTCGGGTACTAATATTGCATATCATGTCACATTTCAATATTTTATCTTAATAAACTTTGCTATTTATTTATATTTATTGCTTAAATTTGTGCAAGCCTTTACTAAAAGAAATGGAAAACAAACGTGCCCAAAAGCCCATTTAAATTCTGATTTAAATAAGTTTAAATTAAAATCAAGGATTGGGACAAATATTCAGGAGATTGGCTAATGATCAGAGCAAATTAAAAGATCACAAAAAATGAAAACCGGTTAAAATTTGTATTTCTGTAAATCCATTTCAGTTAGCTAAAGATCAACAGAGATATCATTAAACCCGAAAATCAAACTGAATAACCCTTTGGATAAAAGAAGCCAATAGAAGCTCAGGTAGTAGCAATCCCCGGGTGTGACCACCAGGGCACTAGCCACATTTCGGCAGCTTAGGTTTGGACTTAGGGGGAGTATTTGCTCCCCCTATATTCTCACTTCCTTACCTCTTCTATTTCTCCTATAAAAACTGGGATTTCTGAAGGTCACAAGGCATGACTGAGCAGAGATAGATTTTAGGCTAGGTTTTTACTGTAGTTTAGTTTAGGATTTTATTTTTCTTTTAATGTAATTTTTAGATTTATTTATGTAACTTATAGGAGAGAAGAATTTCATGAGAGAATGAGAGTGAAGGTTGTACTAAGAGAGTGTAAGTGTTCTTATTTTCTTCTATTATTACTTCATTTAACCTGATGTTACATTTTGTTTATATTTTATGTTCTTCTTCTTCTCTCTTCTACTTTTCTTCTTTTTGGTTATGATAAAATTCAAGTAAGTCGAATAGCATCGATATTGCCTTGCCATTGTGAATGCCACCGATAGCTAATGACGATGGATTCCTCCAATTGTTCGTATCATTTTACACTTGCTCGATGTAACCTTGATGATGTAATGTGAATGGGGACTGAATTATATCTTATAGGTTATGCGTTGATCGCCTCTGAATCAAGGTAAACATGCCAATGATCCAAGGTAAGTGATTAACTGAAAAAGGTAAGTAAGTATTTTTAGATTTTTTTCTTTATTTTAATTACTTAGTTTAGAACACTTAAACAACTATCTCTTCTTTCTTTACTCCTTTTAATCTTTGTTTTAAATTTATTTTCCTTTTAAATGATCACCATCTTCTCCAATCTTCCAATCTTCTTCCACTTAACATAGCTTTTACTTTTCTTTTTTTTGTAAAAACATAGAAGAACTTTTAACCGGTTTTAGTAACTTAAAAGAAACTTATCAACACGCTTCCATCGCAAGTCTCTCATTGAGGGTCATGACCTCATAACCACTTACTATAGCGGTAAAATTAAGAATGCACTATTCTAATTTTATATTTTTCTGTGAAGGTTTACCTCAATCAAATTTTGGCGCCGTTGTCAGGAAGGGACGATAAGTTTTTCTTTCTAATTTACTAAATTGGTTAACTTTTTTCTTTTATGTTTTTGTGTGCAGAGTTCAAGTTCAGAAAAATAAACATTGCAGTGGACATTTTTCTGCTCTGTGACTCTCTCCTAGAAGACAGAGCAATAGAGCCCTCCACTTTGCCATGAAAACATGACCATAACCGCGTTTGCACGGTAGGAGAGGTAAACTACTCACTTCTGTTTTTTGCAGGGTGGGTGAATTGGAAAAATACATATTCTGTAGTGTTTAGATTTTCTTTTAATACTTTGTGCACACTGTACTACCTCAATAGTAACATGAGTGATGTTAGATACTAAAAAGGATAAGACTTTGCGTCTTGGCATCTGTTTAATCTGTTACTTTTTAATTACTGTTGAAGAGTGTTGGAGCCACGATATGTGTGCATTGCATGTAGCATAGAAAACATTCTTGTATGATTTAATCTCCTTGAGTGTTACTTTTTCCTATATATCTACACGCTTGCACGAAAATGATTAAAGGCATATCCTATAAATAAGATAAGATGGAAAAGTCATTACCCTTCTTTAGCCCAAAAATCATCTCCATACTCACTAACCAAGCCGAACTAAAACTGAGTAGATGTTGGCCCTACGGATATCTCGGACTCAATAGAAGACTGACCTAAAGGGAAAGTTGTTAGAGTATGACTCTTGTCAAATCTGTGTCAAAGGTTTGAGATTGAGAGGCGAGACCTCGAAAACAGTGGTTTGGCATAATTAGGCTCGTTGCTTAGGGTTGGATACCTCCTATTGGTCTTGCCCCTACCTGGCCGATTAACTTGTGATCAGATTGCTGTAATATACCCCCATGAAAAGTCTAACTAGTTAGGAGTCATTAGGTCTAAGGTCTACCCTAACTTAGATTAGATTTTTCTTACTTTTTATTTTTTTATTGTTTATTTTTAATTTGACATATTTGTGATATGGATTACAATTACAATTATTCTAATACATATAGTGATCCATACTTTACCTCGACCTCTTTTAACTCGGATATTACTAACCCGATATTTCAAAACTCTAACAAACCAAGTATACTGAATTGGTCTTATCTGAATCAATATATGCCCCAGTCCTAATATTATGAATAATACTGGAACAATCATCACTACTCTTCACAGAGTCAGTTGAGATACAACTCTCCTGAGTCATATAGTCAACTAACTTACTAACATTCGACTTCATATACTTCTTATCTAGAATAACTGATAGAAAAAAAATCTGATATTGATAAGATTCTAGAACCCTTACATGAGTCCGAGCGACAAGTTCAAAACTTAATGGACTCACAGTCCCACCAAATTTCCAAATCCAAGACCCTACTCCATGTTCCAAGTCCCACAATAAGAAGAAGAACTATTGACTTGGAAAAGAGAATAGAAAACATGATTCGGAACCAAAATAATTTCATCCAATTAAATCTTGATTGCACCCAATCTATCAATAGGCTAGAAACACAAATTAGTCATTTTGTCAACACAATTAATAATAAGAATGAAGAAACTCTCCCTACCCAATTTTTGACCATTTTTTATTCCACTAGCAATATTTATAGGAACCAAAAATCATGGTGTCTTGGAGATTCTAACCAAGATTCAATTTCACCACAACATATTAAACTTGGCCAATCCCAAACTTAGACAAATTGGCAATTTTATTGTAAGAAATTGAACTTGAATATGAATGTAGCCCTGATCTACAACTTTGTAATTCAATTTCAATTTTTGAATCAATGTTGACTTCGATATTCTTACCCGATTTGAACTATTTTTCCACCAATATTGATACCTGTACCCATAGAGCTTGAATTTGAACCACCTATTTTGGAAAGCCACATTCCATTGATGGAAAAGAATGTGAATTTCACTTTTTTGATTTAGACACAACTCTTAAAACTAAAACCGACTCTCAAATCAAAATTTGATTTTCTCGAGTTAATATTGGTTCTCAAACCTTTCATTTTGGAGCCCAAGTAAAAGGAGCCCAAGTAAATCATTTCTTCAAATCACATTCTACTGTTGGATATAAGTATAGACCATAATGACTCTGTGATGATTTTTCAAGATTGATCATATAAAAGAGATTTTAAAAGAGATATTTTTTATGTCAGGATCTTTTATGATCCTAATCTATCTGGGGATTGGGAAAATGTAAATATAAAAGAGGTCACCAAGGTGGGTTCTTTGAAAATCTAAGTTATCTTGATTGGGCAGCAATGCTTGGCCTAATCAGACCACCACGGAACTACCACCTTAAGGTAACATGTTTCTTTCACTTTCGTCTTTTTCATGCATATATGCCTTCATTCAGACATTGAGGATAATGCATGAGATAGGTGTACGGGAGCATTCTAACATAATATAAGTTTCTTTTAATTTATAAAAAAATAACATTTTCTTTGCTTTTAAAAACTTTTTGAAAAGATAAATAATATTTGGATCTAGTTTTTGTAAGAAATTAAGTTAATTTTAATGAATAGGGGAATCATAATTAGAATTTGTTATACTTGGTCAAATAAGATTATTTGATTGATTTTTAGGGCTAGGAAAAAAATTAGAAAAGTAATTTAGTCTTGATTTTTACCTTGATGAAATATACATACTTTATACACTTACACAGTTAGGGTTTAAAAATAAAGATTCTTATGCTTTATAAAAGAAAAAGAAAAGGAATATATATATATATATATATATATATATATATATATATATATATATATATATATATATATATAAATCTTTTGATTAAGCTGGGTATTTGTGCCTTATAAAGCATAAGTATTAACGCTTAAAATGATCCATATAATTAATAAAATCCTTAAGTTTTGTGACTTTATTTACTCGAGTCTCTATGACCTTGGGGTATTTTCTCACCCTGTGTCCTAAGACCGTCCGGTTTGGAAGTCACCAACCTAAGACTTGTTACATTGATAGATTAGAAAGTCTAATAGAACTAAGAGATAGTATCACCAAAAATTTGTAAAAATAAGACATAAGAGTTAGAGTTAAAGAACTCCGAGTCAAAATTTCATGGTCATGAAGATGCATTTGGCTTAGGGTAAAATAATAGACTAAATGAGAAATACAATTTGACTTCTTTCCTTGATTGATAATAAGTTTTTGAATAGAGATTAAATTTAAGAATGGAAAGTTCAATTTTCCTATAACTTATAGATTACTTGAATTTTTATAATAATACTTCAAATATTTTCTCTCTTTTCAAAATATTTTTTCAAAATACTAACACTTTGTTTTTCTTTCTTTAGGATTTTGTAGGCATAATCCACAGAAAACCCTTACAAAATAAAACTCATCCTCTAGGGATAACCTAGAGATTTAACATGCTAAATGCAATTGTGATTCTTATGAAAGCGTGTTAGATTAGGCTAGCTCTGTTTTTTTATTTTGCTTGAGGACGAGCAAAAGACAGGTGTGGAGGTGTGATCGGTCACTGATATTGCATATTCATTATCATATTCCCATATTTTATCCTAATAGACTCTGCTATTTACTCATACTTATTGTTTAAATGTGTGCAGGACTTTACTAAAGGAAATGGAAAAGAAATGAGCCCAAAAGCTCATTTAAATTCTGATTTAAATAAGTTTAAATTAAGATTAAGGATTGGGACAAATATTCAGGAGATTGTCTAAAGATCAGAGCAAATTAGAAGATCACATTAAATAAAAATTGATTAAAATTCAGATTTCTATAAATTCATTTCGGTTAGCTGAAGATCAATAGAGGTATCGTCAAACCTGAAAATCAAACTGAAAAACCCTTTGGATGAAAGGAGCCACTAGGAGATTAGGAAGCAGCACTCCTCGGGTCCGGTGTGGCTACCTAGCCACACCCAGGTCGTGGAAACACGACCCTAGCCATGTTTCGACGGCTCAGTTATGGAGTTAGGGGGAGCATTTATTCCCCCTATCTTCTCACTCCCTTATCTCTTTCATTTCACCTATAAAAGTTAGGATTTCTGAAAGCCACAAGGCATGACTGAGCAGAGATCAATTTTAGGCTAGGTTTTACTTTAGTTTAGTTTAGAATTTTATTTTTCTTTTAATCTAATTTTTAGATTTATTTATGTAACTTAGAGGAGAGGAGAGTTTCAAGAGAGAATCAGAGTGAAGGCTATATTGAGAGTGACACCGGTGTAAGTATTCATCTTTTTTTCCCTTGTTACTTCATTTAATCTAATGTTACATTTTGTTTATATTTTATGTTATTCGTCTTCTCTCTTCTACTTTTCTTCTTTTTAGTTTTGATGATAATCCAAGTGAGTCGAATAGTATCGGTATTGCTTTGTCTTTGTGAGTACCACCGATAGCTCATGATAATGGATTCCTCCTATTGTTTATATCATTTCATAATTGCTCGATTTAGCCTTGATGATGTAATGTGAATGGGGACTAAATTATATCTTATGAGTTATGCGCTGATCGCCTCTGAATCAAGGTAAACATATCAACGATCTAAGGTAAGTCATCAACCAAAAGAGGTAAGTAAGTATTTTTAGGTTTTCTTCTTTCCTTTAATTAATTAGTTTAGAACATTTAAACAATTATCTCTTCTTTCTTTACTCTTTTTAAATCTTCAGTTTAACTTTATTTTCCTTTTAAACGATTACCATCTTCTCCAATCTTCCAATCTTCTGCCACTCAACATAGATTTTACTTTTCTTTTCTTTATAGAAACATAGAAGAACTTTTGACCGATTTTAGTAACTTAAAAGAAACTTATCAATATGCTTTCATCGTAAGTCCCTTCTTGAGGATCACGACCTGCATAGCTGGCCTAAAGGTTACAATCACCGATTTTGTGTTTTGATGATAGCAAAATGTATATAGTTATTTAGTACTAATCAAGTTCAAGTGTTTTATGTGTGTTTCAGGGTTCAAGAAGATCTAATAAGTTTCTTCCTCTAAAGGAAGATGTTAATGACTCAAGGATACTCAAGTAATTAGATTGAAGATCAAAGCACTTAACGTTATCCTATCAGAAAAGCCCACTTGAAGATTCTTGTAGTCGATTAGAACCTTATAAGAATCTAGTTTGTTAAAGAGTAGAATATAGATTTGAGGCTCAAAGATATACACAAACAAAAATGAGCGTTTTCAAAAGCTAAGTTTATTTTGTTGACATGTTTAGTCTTGACTCATGTTCCACATTTTTCTTAATATTTTTATCTCAGTTTAGGACTTGTATCTCATTGCTATACATGTTTTCCCTCTTCCAAAATTCATACAAAAATGATTTTAATTTTTTTAATATTCAAAACTGACCTTGACCCTTTTTTGGTCTGGGTCGGTCGATTGATCGAGGGAAAACCGTGCACGAAAAGTGTTTGTTTTGAAATCATGAGTTAAAAGTGCATGCTTTGACTTCCTCGATACTTCCGTTATAACATAGAGGCTAAACGGGTCGGATACACAGGGACAGAAAGCGATAAAAGCTTTACCAGTCTATTCATGTATGTGTTAACGATTCTTCTATGTTTTAAAGAATGAAAAAAAAAAAGAAATAAAGAATGAAAAGAGAAAAGTACGGTGAAAATAAGATGTGGGAAATATAGAAAAGATAGTTTTTGTGATTTTTGATATATTTTTAAAACAAAGTAAAAAAGAAAAAGACCCATGGCTGCTAACTACTAATAGCTCCAGTAACCATGCTAATCTCTTAATGATAGTTGCCTCACATGTATCCTTGGCTATCACTAGTCTTTGGTTCAAGTGCATTTCAAAACATGACCCATAAGATAACTATTCACATCTAAACTCAACAAATAAGTACAAGCTACACTTAAACCATCAAAACTAAACAAGAGTAAGCATGGAATAAAGTAATATTAGTTTGTTAGAGAGTTAAAATGTTAGAGTGTTAGAATCCATCATCATGAGCCATCAATGGCTCTTGCAAGAACAAGGCGAAGTAGAGGCTATTAAATTCATGTGGATTATAAAGTAAGGAGTTAGCAAGTTAGTGGTTAGTAGTTAGTTGCCATGAGAGAAAATTAGCTAAATATATAAAAGAAGTTCGTGAGAAGAAAACAAATAGAAATAAAGAGAGAACCTTTCATAATATCACCCTCCATTACAAGCATTCTAACTTTTATCCTATGTACTACTCTCTTCCCTATTACCATATCTACAAAAAATAGAAAATACAAAAGAGGAAGAAGAAAAATAACTAACCTAAACTACCCTAACAACTACATACATGAAAAGAAAACCCTAAAACTCTCCTCGAAATTCCTCCTTAAAACTCCTCCTTCCTGAGCTCTGAAAATACCAGGGTATTTATAGGCGAAAAGGGGCACAGGGAGAGTGTACGGAGCCGCTCGTCAGATCTTGACGCTCGGCTCCACGCAAGAGCCACGAAAACGCGGCTATGATTGCGTTTTTATAGCCATAGTGTGGCCGAGAGCGCAGCGCCTCCTGCTAGGCACTGTCACTTCGCCCCCTATCTGCTGTACTTCGTGGTTTCTAGATATGGGCATCTAGTTTTGACAGATTCACCCTCCAAAGTCAATGGCTATATGTGTAGGCTTTAAATTACCACAAATAGGATTTTGGGCTTCTTCTTCATTTCATGCCATGGACCTAGAAATACACAAGAGAGGTATTATTAACAGAATTTATTATTAAATAAATATGATGGTGTAGTATGAAATATGTAATTTTAGAGATGATTAACACCCCCATACTTATCTTTTGCTCGTCCTGAGCAAAACAGAAAAACTCGCTAAGGAAATTATTACACTACTTTCGCAGGTGAGGCGATTACACTGAGCGTGTGCAACAAGCCGTTAAACCTCTAGGTTTCCCCTAGAGGAGGAGTTTTATCTCCTGAGGATTTTCGGCAGATTACACCCACAATATCCATAAAGAAAGAAATCAAATGTTAATATTTTGAAAATACATTTTGAAATAGGGAAAAGTGTTAAAATATTTTTAAAAAAATTTAAGTGATCCAAGGTCATAGGTTAACTAAAAATTATTCTTCCTTAAACTAAGTTTAAATGTAAAATCTTGTTATAAATTAAATGTAAGAATTTAAAATTGAATCGATTCTTTGATCTTTCATAAAACTCTTAGAAAAATATGCACTTTGTGACTGTGAAATTTTTTGAGATATTGACTCTAACTTTCATAGTTATTTATTTGTGTAGTTTTTTCTTTTTTTTCTCTTAGTTCTCTTAGGTTTTCTTATTTTCAGGGTAGTGAGCTTTTAGCCGGTGACTCCCAGACCAGACAGTTTTAGGGCACCAGATAAGAAAATATCTCTTGGGTTTAAGGACTCGCTACAAAACTAAAGGGGATTATTTGTTTTTGTCCACCATTTTAGGTGTGAATAAGCATGCTTCCTGAAGCATAATTACCCAACTTCAATAAGTGGTTTTTATTATCATCATTTCTTTAATATTTATTATGGCATTTCAGTCTTTGTTTCAATCCCAAAAAAATTATGTAAGTGTGAAGAGCATATATCTAAGGCAAAAAAATTCAAGATCGAATTATCTTTCCAATCTTACTATCTTATCTTAAATTTTAAACAAGACCTATTATTTTGACTTGGTTTAAGAATTCATAATTATAAGTCTTCTTAATTCCTAAGATCCTCTTAACTTTCTTAAAAATAAATCAAAACTATTTTTCTTATTTCAAAAAGTTTTGTAGAAAGAAAAGAAAAGAGTTTCTACACAAAAGAAAATCAAAAAATTTCTAAAAAGAAGTGTAAAAGAAAAAAATTTAAAACTAACTATGTTAGTAAATCCTCTTCCACACTTATCTCATGCATTGTCCTCCATACATTGTGAATGCATATATGCATGAAACAAATGAAAGGGAAGGAAAATTACCTCATGGTGGTGAAAGTACACCTAGAGGAGATGAATAGGTGTAAGGTTAATCTAATGGCAAATGATGTAAAATTAATAACTAATTGTAACACACTTAGTGTAACCAAAGAGTGTAGCCAAATTCCCAGTGAAGGGCTCTGGACTATCTCCTCTAAATTCCTCTAAATAAGAGTTGAGGTGCTATTTGAAGCTCTCTTGGTTAAACACAAGTATGAGCACACAATCAAACCAAGCATGTATATGATATAAACAATATGAACAATGGACAATATAAGAGAGAGAGAGAGAGAGAGTCAGAGAAAGTGGATCAAACGCAAACACAAAGATATGTTTCGAGGTTCGAGCACCGAGCTCTACGTCCCCGCCTTTGTTGGACTTGCTTTTGATGATACATTTGTGAAGACATATCATTGAAGCTCTATCTCAAAGCCTATTCAAGAGTTCTACATGCTCAAGACTTCCCAAAAAGAGTGACTATTGATGTGTATTGTAATGTTTAATAGTATGTTAAAAGTCTTGAAACACACACACATCATAGCCTTATTAGTCGACTTATACCCCTTAGTAGTCGACTTATACATAGTATAGTTGACTTGATAATCTCTTTAGTCGACTAACGTTTGTCCTGCAAAGATACCTACTCTCTGTTTTTAATCTATATGTATTATTAGTCGACTTGACAGACTTTATAGTCAACTAATACATGACCTAGTCGACTAATCATATTGTTCTGGTCGACTAGTTTCAGTTTCCAGAAACTTGTCCTGTATTTCAATCTTGACCTAGTCGACTTGGTCCTTTTTGTAGTCAACTAACCCAGTGTAAATTGTCTAACCTAGTCAACTAACTCCCTACCCCTAGTCGACTAATGGCAATTTCTGACTGTTGGACAGTTTCTGTTTTCTGGTGTTTTATCCAACGTTATCCAACGTTTCAATATTCAAAATTGACCTAATAACTACCCTAACTGACTATGGATTTCAGCTATAAATAGGTATGTTATCCTAGGCTAAACACCAATTCAAATCAATAGTTTTCTACCTAAAAACTCTGTTAAAAAAATCTATTTTTAGAAAACTATTTTTCACTTTCAGTTCTTCATTCAAATTCCTACTCTACAGTGAAGATTTCTGAGAGTCCACCTATAAGAGTCCTTGTCCACAATCATATACAGATTCAAGACTTATAGGATCAACTGTAATCACTTGTTTGGACACATATATTGCATAAATATTTTTACATTCTTACATATATTCTGTAATGAATATTGCAAATAACTTGTCTTAATTTTCTAATTCATGCTCGGTATGATAGGGAGAAGATAATCATGAAATTTATTCAATTAAATTCAAACGTTCCAAAGAAAGGGGATCGATTCAAATCCAAAAGTTCTAGAAGCTATCTTATCTAAAAACTGGATATATCAGATAAGATAATATTATCTAATTTCAAGAGAAAAATGGACTGTTTGAAGACCCTATCTATTTCGCTGAAAATAAGTGAATATCATATCAATTCTAGAAGATAAACTGAAAATCAAAGCGGATAAATGGACAGAGAGAGATCAACGGATGAGATGAAGCAATTTAAATTTGGATTCAGGCTGGATACAGTTTAGCATTTTAATCATAACTTTCGTTACTGAAGGTCAAATTTGATGATTCAAGATGCTACAGAAAGAAGACTTAAAGGGCTACAATTCTTCTATTGATCACTCGCTCCAATTCTATCATTGTTAAGTTATATTCAGAAATCAACACGCTAACAGCCTGCAGATCAGAATTGAATTTCTGGATAAATCAAATTTAGTTTGGAGATAAGGGGAGAATTCAAATTCAGAAATATCCATATCTTCCTATTTTCATATGCTTTCTATCCTTCTAGTTTTCTCCTATAAATACCCTCATACCTCGAAGGCAAAAGGGCACCATCTCAGAGAGAGAGTTTTACTTTAGAATTTTCTTTTCTTCGTCAATGTAATTTTTATTTTTCTTTTATTTTTCTTTTTAGCTTAAGTCAGAGAGAGTTACAAGATTAAAAGAGAGGAAGAGTTATTGTAGAGTGACACTATTGTAATCTTTTCTTTAAGAAGCTTATATTGAAGGTGACAATCAATGGAGGTTTCTCACTTTTCCTCATTGTACTCGATCTCGCCGAAGCCTTGCTTTCTTTTGTTCTTTTCTATTTGCTTTGCTTTACTTCATGCTGAGGTAAGTCTTTGTTATGATTCAACGGTACAAGTAAGTACTCTTTTTATTTTCTTTTTCAGTTCATTAGTTTAGAGTTATAATTCTTTTTTTAGTCTTTCTTTTTTTTATAAATAAAACAACACCACCACAATCTTTTCTTCTACTATCTCCTTCTTAACTTAACATTTTTATTTTTTTATAAAATTGAGAAGATAAGTATTAACTAGTTTTGATAAATTAAAAGAGAGAAACTTACACAACGCTTCCTTCGCTGTCCCTCCCTGTGGATCACGACCCGTTAGCCCTAGCTACACGGTAGAATTGAGGATCTAGCACTATTCTAAATTTCTGTTATTTTTCGTGCAGGTTTAGCTCGATCAGAATTTTGGCGCTGTTGCTGGGGAGGGACAGTAAGTTTTCTTTCTTCTTTATTTACTTTAACAGTTTTACTCTTTTTCTTCACTGTTTTGATGTACAGAGGCTAATTACAGAAATCTAGGAGCTGCAGTAGACATATTGCTACTCTGTACCTCTGTCCAAGAAGGCAGAGCATTAGAGCCCACAACTGTGATGAACTACTAACTGTAGTCTCTTGCAGGTTTCTTTATATAGATTAGCTCTCTGCAGTTATTAGTTTATCTGTTTAATTTACTCTGTATATATTTCTAATCAACAGTAACTTGTTGCTTTGTAAATGCTAAAAAACGTTTAGACTCTTGCATCTTAGGACATTTGTCTATTTTGTTTCTTTACATTACTGTTGAAGAGTGCTGGAGCAAAGGTATGTGTGCATTGCATATAGTTTAGGAAACATATTTTGAGTGATTCATATTGCTTGAATGTTACCTTTTTCTTTATACTCGTACACTGCACTAAAAAGACTAAGGGCATATCCTTAAACAAGATAAGGTGGGGAAGTCATTATCCTTCCTTAGCCTAAAAAACCATCTCCTCACTCACTAACCAGCCTAACATAAAATTGAGTAGGCGTTGGCCCTAGGGACATCTCAGACTCAAATAGGGATTAACTTAAGGGGAAAGTTGTTAGAAGTTGACTCTTGCCAAATCAGTATCTAAGGTTGGGGATTGAGGGGCGAAACCCCGAAGGCTGGTGGTTTGGCATAATTAGGCCCGTTGCTTACGCACGGATACCTCCCACCAATCTTGCCCCTACCTGGCCGATTAACCTGTAGTCAGATTCTACAATATACCTCCTGTGGATAATCAACAGTTAGGAGTCATCTAGGTCTAAGCTCTACCATAACATAGGCTAGATTTTTCTTTATTTTCTTATTTGTTTATTGTTTGTTTTTGTTTGTTCTTGTGAAAATAGATTATAAATACAATTATTCTGATTATAACTCAAATTCATATTTCACCCCAACCTCTTTCAATTCAGATATTACCAACCTAGCATTACATAACTCTAACCAGCCAAGTATGCCAGAATGGTCTTATCCGAATCAATATATGCCCCAATCCCAGTATTATGAACAAGAATGGGATACCCATCACCACTCTGTTGGCCCAAAGGCCCATCACTCTAGTTTTGATGATGATCAACTCATGTAGTTATAGTACTAATGATCTTGTATTTAATTAGTCTCAGATTTATGATCAAGATCTTAGTTGTGTGTTTAGCTTCAATAAAGGATTTAAAGTCAAGTTTTGGAGCTAGCACGGTTTGATTCAAGAGCCTATGCATCTTGACCACATCAAGTACTTAAGTAGAGTCTAGCTCTTTGGATCAAGTTTGGACCAAGTCAGAAGATATGAAGACTTCAAGTGAAGACCTTCAAGATCAAGACTTGAGTCTAGGTTTGTTTTTCGTTAAGATTTATTTTAGATAAAATGTAAAGGATAGAATAGTTGGTGGATTGCTCAAGTATACCATATACACACACACTCTTGATTTAGATGAGTTTTCATAAAAGAATTTTCATTTTGGAAAAGACTTTTCATTTTGACAAAATATCGGTTTGATTTTTGGACTTCATATATATATGTGTTTTAACCATAACCATTTGTGTTTATTGTCAAAAACATATATATTTCATCATTTATGTGTAGTAGATCATATCCATACATACCATGCTTTAAAAGTGTTAAAATATCTTATTTTTGTATTTGGAGAAGTTTTGGAAAAACCAATTTGGAAAAATACGATGTTTTTTGTTTTTACCAAAATTTCTAAGTTACAAAAATAGTTCAAAATGTTTATAACATATCTTGATTTTACTCAAATATGTTTGTATATCAAATATAATACTAAAACTATTTTTGTAGATTTTTAGATATTTTATGGCATTTAATTAAAAATAAAATACCCAAGTTTTAAATCCTGAAAATGGCCTGCCAGGCTCTGGCGATCGACCAACCGGTCGACTGGACCAGGAGCCGGTCGATCGGAACGGTCGACCGACGTGCACAGACGTGCACAGGATAGGCCGGTCGACCGCAAGGTCGACCGCCAGAGAGTGTCTGCTCTCTGGAAATGGCCCCGGTCGACCGGAAGGTCGACCGGCAGAGAGCTCAGCTCTCTGTATCCATGCCACGGTCGACCGGCCCGTCGACCGCTGGCACCACGGTCAGAATTCTGACCGTTGGCCAGTCGACCGGGCGGTTGACCGACAGGTCATCCTGGCTCCCAACGGCTAGTTTTTGGAGCCTATTTAAAGGGGGCTTTGTGGACTGTTTTTAACAGGTTTTCAAGTGGCTTTTGGAGATAGTTTTTCTTACGCTTTTAAGAGGTTTCTCCACTTGTTTAAGAGCCAAATACTTCCATTCAAAAGGAGAGTTTATCAAGAGTTTTTCAATAGTGATTTCTTGTGTTTTCCTCCACCAATTCAATCCTAGTTTTCTCACACACATACTTGAGCTATCCATTGATATATCATCCTATAGGAGTATTATTGTGAGATTGTTTTTAGGTGATCAAAGTGTTGTGATCACCAAAGACTTCATCTTGTGCTTTAAGGAGGCGGACGTGTGTGTTCGCATTGTTTCGGATTCTATGTCAACTCGGTGTTTTAGGTGCAGCCTCGGCGAGCTAGTGAGCTTGCGGTGTGTTCTTGCGGGAACGAGTGAAGGGACTAGAGAGTCCAAGGAGTTCAAGTGTGAACTTGCCTTTAGGTGTTGTGGCACCGAGTGATCTGGTGGTATAGTGGAAATCCTTCAAGTGTTGAAGGCGGGGACGTAGAGCAAGTGTGCTCGAACCTCGAAACAAATATCTCGTGTTTGCAATTACTCTCTCTATCTCTTACTTGTTTATATCTTGCATGCTTATATTGCTTTCATCTTTATATGCTTGATATATATTTGTGCTCATATCGTTATATGCTTGGGGTTTGTTTGCTAACACTAGTATTCAACCAAGAGAGCCAACGCGGCACCTCAACTCTTATTTAGAGGAATCTTGAGGAGTTAGTCCAGAGCCCTTCACGGAGAATCCGGCTACACTCTTGTGTTATATTTGGTGTTTAGTTAATAAGTTTATTAGTTTTAATTCCACATTATTTGACCATTAGATTAGCTAGTCACCTATTCACCCCCTCTAGGTGATTACAATTGGTATTAGAGCCACGTGCTCTTGATTTGGGTCTTACAACCTAGAGTTAAAGATCCTCTTTTATAGCTAATCACAATATTTGTTTACACACAGTATGGATTTCATGTCACCTCCCACCTTTGACATTCTTAACATCCAAACTTGGAAGGTTAAGATGTCTATGTACCTCAAAGGCCTAGGCATTCATGTTTATCTTGCTACTATTAAAGAATCATATGTTAACAATAGCAAGTATATTGAGGCTAACTCAAAAGTCATTCATACTTTGAAGAGTACCCTAAACAATGATTATTATGTAGGGTTGCTAACATTGATTCGGCTTTTGTAGTTTAGAACACAATACTCTCCCTTGACGAAAAGGAAAATATTATGCGGGGAGCGACTCGGATGTTAGAAGTGACGCTTCCAACGTGTGCTACATGGTCCAAGGGGATAACCCCCTTGAGGGAAATACCGAATCCGAGGTAGAAGAAGATGTTGATATGTCTTATGATGAGCTAGAATCATTTTGTCAACAACTTCTAGAAAGATATGACATGCTTAAAAAGGATAATAAGAAAATGAAAAACAAATGATTGCATGTTAAAAGAAAAAGATTCTTTACAGGATAAATTGGAATGTTTTTCAAAAGAAAATGAAAGTTTGAAAAATGAAAATATTTCCTTGCTTTCTAAATTGAATGATATGTGTGAAGGAAATAATGCTTTGAAAAATAAAATTGTTTTGGTGGAAAAAAAAAAGAGATTGCTTAAAATGAAAACACTTCTTTGAAAAGAAAAATAGTTGAAAAAGAAAAGAAAAATGTTTCTAAAAAGAATAAGAAAAATAATTCTCATTCTCATCATGCTTTACATGCTATCATTGATAACAATGAAGTTAAATTTTTGAAAAATAGAATTGATTGTTTAAGCTCAACCTTGATTAATTGTACATTTAATCATAAAAGATTGGAATCCTTATTTCAAAAGAAACAAGTTCCCCCTGTTCATGCACAACACCCACAACATGCTTATGCACATTTTGCACGTCATGATCATACTCATTCACATGTGCATAGTAGAGTGTACAAGTGTACACATTGTGGCCGCAAAGGCTATTTAACAAGATTTTGTTATGATAGAATAAATTCTTCAAATTTTGCTAATAAAAATGTTTGGGTTCCTTATAATACTAACCCTAATGGACCCAAAAGAAAATGGGTACCAAAATCCCCACCTTGTGTACTTGATGTAGGTGCGGGCTCTCATAAAACGTGAGAGATTTGGTGCCTTAGTAGTGGATGCACATGGACTTGATGGACACACATTTGATGCACCGCTATCAAGGAGGTTTGGTGGGACAACCACCATGTTTTGGAGATTTAGAGTATAGTTCATGCGTTGGTAACTATCTCTAAAACTCCCAATTTATTTACATGCTTTTATAATTGATTATTTTTAGCATGTTTTAGTGTTTGCTAAAATATTCATGTTTTATGTTTTATGCTTCATGTGGTAAATACTAATTTAGGTGTAGTTTTGTCAAAACTTGAAAATACACTTGTACAAGTAGTGAGCAACATTTGATTCATATACGTTTGCACTTCATTGTTCATTTGTACTCAATATATGCACATGTATAGCCTAGTTTTGATGATTTCCTCATTTACACTTGTTTTGCCTATTTTCATGTTTTACTTCGTGTATATGATATTTTTAGTCAAAAACATACATATACCTAGAAGTTTATTTTTAGACGAAAAATAAAATCTTTATGATCTTCATGATTTTTGTTTGATAAAATGATATTTGTTTTGAGCTTCATTGATTATCTTCATGAAAAATGCTAATTATATGATTCTTGTACACTCACACTTTATTTGTTTATTCATGACTTTGTTTCATGATCATTTTGAGCTTTATGGACCTTGAGTGTCGATTTTGTGTATTTAGTATGTTTCATGATACATATGATTTGGTTTCATGTTTTGAAGGATCTTTAACTAGGTTTTTTCAAAAATTATTTCAATTAGTTATTGTTCTTCATTTGGTAGTGTTTTCAATACTAAAATATTTTCAAACTCTAGTTTTTGAAAACCCCTACCTACCCCTTTATGGGCGGACGGATGGCGACCATGTCTTGTATGCCTATTGAAAACCTTTATCTTGTGCATGAAAAGGGTGGTAATTATGAGTTATATACTTGATTTACATTGTTATTTTCAATTGGTATCTCAATTGATATTTATTTTGTATATACTCATATTTTATTTTCTATATATGTATGCTTCAATTCAAATAATATCAATTTCTATTGGTATTTTCATTTTCATATATATATATATATATATATATATATATATATATATATATATATATATATATATATATATATGATTTATTTGTGCTTGATTGTCAAGATATTACTCGTTTAAAGCACAAAGTATATTTATACTAAGCTTAATTCAAATCATAATTTTCAATTGATTTCTCAATGGACTTAAGCTTATGCATTATCTTCAATTGTTTTTTTTTTTTAACCATTGGTATTTTTTTCAATATATTTCAATTAGTATCTATTGAACTATTTATTTCAATTGGTATCCATGAAAATTTAAATTGGTATCAAAATATTTTCTTTTATTGGTATCAAAATTTCATTGTTATTTCTATTAGTAATGTTTCAATTACCATTAGAATTTAAAATTTGTAGTATTTAGTTACAATTGGATTCTTAAAAAAAATGTTTTGATATGTTTTAGTTCCAATTGGTATCTCAAAATTTTGTTTATTTACAAAGGTATCTAAAAAATGTGTTTTATTACCTTGAGTAAATTTCAAACTTTGTTTTGAGTAATTATTAAAATTTTGATTTTTAAAAATATTTTGATATGTATTGCCTATATGCAAGGGGAGCTTAACATCTCTTCTACATATAGATTCATGTTGAGTGTATCTTATATTGAGGAGCTTGACAACTCTTCTTTATGTGATACACGTGTGTAGGGGGAGCTTCACATCTCCTCTTATGCATTGCATATTATGTGTTATGTGAATTAGGGCTTGTCATCCCTTCTTCATGTAATGCATGTATGTAGGGAAGTTAACTTAGCGTCTTCCTCTTCATGAATATATATCGCATATATCTCTTTATTGGTTGATTTGATTTCACCCCTTTATTGATTCTTGTTTCTGACAAAAAGGGGAGAACATTGTTTTGTGTTTATTTTAACCCCTTTATTGATGATTGACAAAAAGGGAGAGAAAGATTTTGAGTTATATATGCATATTTGTGTTTTTGCATATATTGAGTTTATGCATCTTGTGTTTTAGAAAATGGGAAGAATGTTTTTAAAAGTTTAAACAAAAGGGGGAGAAAGTTTTGGAAAAAGGATTTTGGATTTATGTTTTATGTCTCTCACTTTGATGCATGTTTAGTTGTTTAGTTTTATGTGCTTTATTGCGATATCTTATTGTTTATTTGTTATGCATGAGTTAAGGGGGAGCTTTTACTTTAATCCATGCATATATAACTCCATGAGTTTTGTCATCATCAAAAAGGGGGAGATTGTTGGCCCAAAGGCCCATCACTCTAGTTTTGATGATGATCAACTCATATAGTTATAGTATTAATGATCTTGTGTTTAATTAGCTCAGATTTATGATCAAGATCTTAGTTGGTGTTTAGTTTCAACAAAGGATTTAAGTTAAGTTTTGGAGCTAGCACGGTTTGATTCAAGAGCCTAAGCATCAAGACCTCATCAAGTACTCAAAAGGAGTCTAGCTCTTTGAATCAAGTTTAGACCAAGTCAAGAAGATGTGAAGACCTCAAGTGAAGACCTTCAAGATCAAGACTTGAGTTTAGGTTTGTTTTTCGTTAAGATTTTTTTTTAGATAAAATGTAAAGGATAGAATAGTTGGTGGATTGCTCAAGTATACCATATACACACACACTTTTGATTTAGATGAGTTTTCATAAAAGAATTTTCATTTTGGAAAAGACTTTTCATTTTGACAAAATACCGGTTTGGTTTTTGGACTTCATATATACATGTGTTTTAACCATAACCATTTTAGTGTTTATTGTCAAAAACATAGATATTTCATCATTTATGTGTAGTGGATCATATCCATACACACCATGCTTTAAAAGTATTTAAAATATCTTATTTTTGTATTTGGAGAAAGTTTTGGAAATACCAATTTGGAAAAATACGGTTTTTTTGTTTTTAGCCAAATTTCTAAGTTACAAAATAGTTCAGAAATTTGTAACATGTCTTGATTTTGCTAAAACATATTTGTATATCAAAGTATAATACTGAAACTATTTTTGTGGATTTTTAGAGATTTTATGGGATTTAATTAAAAATAAAATACCCAAGTTTTAAATCCTGAAAATGGCCTGCCAGGCTCTACCGGTCGACCGGACCAGGAGCCGGTCGACCGAAACGGTCGACCGACGTGCACAGGATGGCCGGTCGACCGCACGATCAACCGCCAGAGAGTGTCTACTCTCTGGAAATGGCCCCGATCGACCGGGCGGTCGCCCGGCAGAGAGCTCAGCTCTCTGTATCCACGTCACGGTCGACTGGTCGGTCGACCACTGGCACAACGGTCAGAATTCTGATCGTTGGTCGGTCGATCGGCGGTCGACCGACAGGTCATCCTGGCTCCCAACGGCTAGTTTTTGGAGCCTATTTAAGGGGGGCTTTGTGGGACAGTTTTTAACAGGTTTTCAAGTGGTTTTTGGAGATAGTTTTTCTTACTCTTTTAAGAGGTTTCTCCACTTGTTTAAGAGCCAAATACTTCCATTCAAAAGGAGAGTTTATCAAGAGTTTTTCAATAGTGATTTCTTGTGTTTTTCCTCCACCAATTCAATCCTAGTTTTCTCACACACATACTTGAGCTATCCATTGATATATTCATCCTATAGGAGTGTTATTGTGAGATTGTTTTTAGGTGATCAAAGTGTTGTGATCACCAAAGACTTCATCTTGTACTTTGAGGAGGCGGACGTGTGTGTTCGCATTGTTTCGGATTGTAGTGTGAACTCGGTGTTTGAGGTGCGGCCTCAGCGAGCTAGTGGGCTTACGGTGTGTTCTTGCGGGAATGAGTGAAGGGACTAGAGTGTCCAAGGAGTTCAAGTGTGAACTCCCCTTGTTGGTGTTGCGGCACCGAGTGATCCAGTGGGAGCGGTTTTATAGTGGAAATCCTTCAAGTGTTGAAGGCGAGGACGTAGAGCAAGTGTGCTCGAACCTCGAAACAAATATCCCGTGTTTGCGATTGCTCTCTCTATCTCTTACTTGTTTATATCTTGCATGCTTATATTGCTTTCATCTTATATGCTTGATATATATTTGTGCTCATATCGTTATATGCTTGGGGTTTGTTTGTTAACACTAGTATTCAACCAAGAGAGCCAAAGCGGCACCTCAACTCTTATTTAGAGGAATCTTGAGGAGTTAGTCCAGAGCTCTTCACGGGGAATTCGGCTACACTCTTGTGTTATACTTAGTATTTAGTTTAATAAGTTTTATTTCCTCATTATTTGACCATTAGATTAGCTAGTCACCTATTCACCCCCCCTCTAGGTGATTACACACTCTTCACCGAGTCAGTGGGGATACAACTCCCCCGAGTCTTACTATCAACAACCTTACTAACAAACAATTTCATATAATCTATACCAAAACCAACCTATAGAAGAGAAATCTTCTTTAGAAAAGACATTTGAAGCCTTCCTTGAGTCTACACGATAAGTACAAATCATAGCGGACTCAATTCTCCCAAAGAATTTCCAAATTCAAGATCCGTACTCTAATTTTCAAGTCCAACCACAACATGAAGAACCGGTTGACTTTGAAAAGAATATGGAATTCATGATTCAGTCCCAAAATGATTGTATTCAATCCCAAACGGATTGTCTCAAATCTCTTAATAGGTTAGAAGTAAAAGTGAGTCATTTGGTTAAACCAATTAATGATAGGAATGAGGAAACTCTGCCTAACACATTTTCAACCACTCCTGATTCTCTTAGCCATATTGACGAAGAATCAAGGTATCCTGTAGATTTTAACCAAGATTCGATTTCACCACATAATTTTGAACTTGACCAATATCAACCCATAGATAAATTAGCAAGTTTTCATTTCAATGAGATTGAACTTGAAGATGAATGTGACACCGATTTTCAATTTTGTGATTCAATTTCACTTTTTGAATTTATGCTGACTCTAATATCCTTACCCAATTCGGACCTAATTCTGAAGCCAACACTGATTCCTATCCATATAGAACATGAACCACTTATTTTGGATAGTCACATTCCATTATTGAAAAATGAATTTGAACTTCAATTCTATAATTTGGACTAAACTCATGAACCAACTTCTGCTCTTGAATCTAAACTTGATTTGAATTTTATTCCCGAGTCAGTATCGGTTCCCATTCCCTTCATTGTTGAGTCTAAATCATCCATTCCACAAAATCACATTCCATTGTTGGACCAAGGTTTAGATCAATATGACTCTGTAATGATATCCCAAGACTGGTCATATAACCGGAAAAATTTCATGCTAGGATCTTGCATGATGCTATTCATATTGAGATTATAAAAATATTAATAAGAAAGAGGTGATGAAAGGTGGGTTTCATGAAAATTCACAATATCTAGATTGGGCAGAAACGCTTGGCCCAATGAGACCACTATCGGAACCACCACTTTGAGGTGACAATTTTCCTTCACTTTCTCCTTTTCATGTATTATTGCATTTCATTTATACATTGAGGACAATGCATGAGTTAGTGTGGGGGAGGGCTTACTAACATACTAACTTTACTAATTTAAAAAAAATTTAATTTAGAAACTTTTTGAAAAGAAAATAATACTTTGATTTATTTTTGTAAAAAATTAAGTTAATTTTAAGGAATAAGAGGATCATAATTAGGATTTCTTATACTTGGTCAACATAAAATTATTTGTTGATTTTGAGGCTAGGAAGAAAATTGAAAAAGTAATTTATTCTTAATTTTTACCTTGATGAAATATGCATATTTTATACGCTTACATACTTAGGGTTCAAAAAATGGAAGAAAAAAATATATATATAAGAATACTCTGATTAAGCTAGATTTTTGTGCCTCATAAAGCATGATTATTCACGCCTAAAAGTGGTTCATATTACCAAATAATTCCTTAGTTTTGTGGCCTTGTTTGCTCGAGTCCTAAGTCCTTGGGGTATTTTCTCACCCGGTGCCCTAAAACCGTCGAGTTTGGGAGTCACCGACTAAATCTCGTTACATAGGCGAATTAGAAAGCCTAATAAAGCAAAGGGATATTACCGCCATAAATTAAAAAAAGAAAAAAAGAAAGGAAAATAATAAGGCATAAGAGTTAGAGTTCATGAATCCTAAGCCAAATTTTCACGGTCACAAAATGCATATGACTTAGGGTAAAATAATAGACTAGATGAGAAATACAATTTTAATCCTTACCTTGATTGAAAACAAGTTTTTGAATAAAGACTAAGTTTAGGAATGACTAAGTTTTGATAATCCTATGACTTATAGATTACTTGAAATTTTACATTAATACTTCAAATATTTTTTTTTCAAAATGCGTTTTTAAAAAAAATACTAACAATTCATTTCTTTTTCTTCATGGATTTTGTGGGTGTAATTCACTGAAAAACCTCACGAGACAAAACTCATCCTCTAGGGGTAACCTAGAGGTTTAACGGCTTGTTATACGTGCTAAGTGCAAACGTGATTCCTACAAAAGTGAGTTAGGTTAGGTAAGCTCTACTTTTTGCTTTGCTTGAGAACGAGTAAAAGATAAGTGTGGGGGTGTGTTTGGACACATATATTGCATAAATATTATTACATTCCTACATATATTCTGTAATAAATATTGCAAATAACTTGTCTTAATGTCCTAATTCATGCAGGGTATGATACGGAGAAGATAATCATTAAATTTATTCAATTAAATTCAAAAGTTTAAAATAAAGGGGATCGATTCAAATCCAAAGGTTCTAGAAGCTATCTTATCTGAAAACTAGATATATCAGATAAGATAATATTATCTAATTTCAAGAGAAAAATGGATTGTTTGAAGACCCTATCTATTTCGCTGAAGATAAGTGAATATCTTATCAATTCTAGAAGATAAACTGAAAATCAAAGAGGATAAATGGATAGAGAGAAGACCAACGGATGAGATGAAGCAATTTAAATTTGAATTTAGGCTGGATACAGTTTAGCATTTTAATCATAACGTTCATTACCAAAGGTCAAATCTGATGATTCAAGATGCTACAGAACGAAGACTTAAAGGGCTACAATTCTTCTGTTGATCACTCATTCTAATTCTATCATTTGATAAGTGATATTCAACAATCAACACGGCAACATCCTGCATATCAGAATTGAATTTCTGGATAAATCAAATTTAGTTTGGAGATAAGGAGAGAATTCAAATTCAAAAATATCCAGATCTTCCTTTCTTCATACGCTTTCTATCCCTCTAGTTTTCTCCTATAAATACCCTCATAGCTCGAAGGTAAAGGCACCATCTCAGAGAGAGAGCTTTACTTTATAATTTTCTTTTCTTCGTCAATGTAATTTTTATTTTTCTTTTATTTTTTTAGCTTAGGTCAGAGAGAGTTACAAGATTAAAAGAGAGGAAGAGTTATTATAGAGTGACACTATTGTAATCTTTTCTTCAAGAAGCTTATATTGAAGATGACAATTAATGGAGGTTTCCCACTTTTCCTCATTGTGCTCGATCTCGCCGAAGCCTTACTTTCCTTTATTTTTTTCTATTTGCTTTGCTTTACTTTATGCTGAGGTAAGTATTTGTTATGATTCAATGGTACAAGTAAGTACTCTTTTTATTTTCTTTTTCAGTTCATTAATTTAGAGTTATAATTCTTTTTTTAGTCTTTCTTTTTTTTATAAATAAAACAACACCACCACAATTTTTCTTCAACTATCTCCTTCTTAACTTAACATTTTTATTTTGTTATAAAATTGAGAAGATAAGTATTAACTAGTTTCGATAAATTAAAAGAGAGAAACTTACGCAATGCCTCCATCGCTGTCCCTCCCTGTGGATCACGATCCGTTAGCCCTAGGCTTCACGGTAGAATTGAGGACCTAGTACTGTTCTAAATTTCTGTTATTTATATATTGAGGACAATGCATGAGTTAGTGTGGGGGGGGGGTTTACTAACATACTAACTTTACTAATTTTGGCGTCGTTGCGGGGAGGGATGGTAAGTTTTCTTTCTTTTTAATTTACTTTAACGAATTAATTCCTTTTTCTTCTTTGTTTTGGTGTACAGGGGCTAATTACAGAAAACTAGGAGCTACAGTGGACATATTGCTACTATGTGCCTCTGTCGAAGAAGGTAGAGCATCAGAGCCCACAACTGTGGTAAACTACTAATTGTAGTCTCTTACAGGTTGCTTTTCAGAGATTAGCTCTCTGTAGTTATTAGTTTATCTGTTCAACTCACTCTGTACATATTTCTAATCAATAGTAACTTGTTGCTTTATAAATGCTAAAAAATATTTAGACTCTTGCATCTTAGGGCATTTGTCTATTTTGTTTCTTTACATTATTATTGAAGAGTACTAGAGCAAAGGTATGTGTGCATTGCATATAGTTTAGGAAACATATTTTGAGTGATTCATATTACTTGAATGTTACCTTTTGCTTTATACTTGTACACTGCACTAAAAAGACTAAGGGCATATCCTTAAACAAGATAAGGTAGGGAAGTCATTACCCTTCCTTAGCCCAAAAATCATCTCCTCACTCACTAACCCAGCCTAACATAAAATTGAGTGGATGTTGGCCCTAGGGACATCTCGGACTCAAATAGGGATTGACTTAAGGGCGAAGTTGTTAGAAGTTGACTCTTGCCAAATCAGTATCTAAGGTTGGGGATTGAGGGGCGAAACCCGAAGGCTGGTAGTTTGGCATAATTAGGTCCGTTGCTTAGGCACGGATACCTCCCATTAATCTTGCCCCTACCTGGCCGATTAACTTATGGTCAGGTTCTGCAATATACCTCCTATGGATAATCAACAGTTAGGAGTCGTCTAGGTCTAAGCTCTACCATAGGCTAGATTTTCTTTATTTTCTTGTTTGTTTATTTGTCTGTTCTTGTGAAAATGGATTATAATTACAATTATTCTTATTATAAATCAAATCTATATTTCACCCCAATATCTTTCAATTCCGATATTACCAACCCGGCATTACATAACTCTAACCAACCAAGTATGCCAGATTGGTCTTATCCGAATCAAAATATGCCCTAATCTCAATATTATGAACAAGAATGGGACAATCATCACCACTCTTCACCAAGTCAGTGGGGATACTATCCCCCGAGTCTTACTATCAACAACCTCACCAACAAACAGCTTCATATAATCCATACCAAGACTAACCTATAGAAGAGAAATCTTCTTTAGAAAAGACTTTTGAAGCCTTCTTTGAGTCCACACGATAAGTACAAATCATAGCGGACTCAATTCTCTCAAACAATTCCCAAATCCAAGATACTTACTCTAATTTCTAAGCCCAACCATAACAAAAAGAACCGGTTGACTTAGAAAGGACTATGGAATTCATGATTCAGTCCCAAAATGATATTATTCAATCCCAAATAGATCGTCTCCAATCTATCAATAGGCTAGAAGTAAAAGTGAGTCATTTGGTCAAAATAATTAATGATGGGAATGAGAAAACTCTACCTAACACATTTTCGACCACTCCAAATTCTCCTAGACATATTGACGAAGAATCATGGTATCTTGGAGATTTTAATCAAGATTCGATTTCACCACAGAATTTTGAACTTGACCAATATCAACCCATTGACAAATTGGCAAGTTTTCATTTCAATGAGATTGAACTTGAAGATGAATGTGACACTGATTTTCAATGTTGTGATTCAATTTCACTTTTTGAATCTATGCTAACTTCGGTATCCTTACCCGATTCGGACCTAATTTCGAAGCCAACACTGATTCCTATCCCTATAGAGGTTGAACATGAACCACTTATTTTGGATAGTCACATTCCATTATTGAAAAATGAATGTGAACTTTCACTCTATGATTTGGACCATACTCATGAACCAACTCCTACTCTCAAATCTAAACTTGATTTGAGTTTTATTCCTGAGTCAGTATCGGTTCCCATTCCCTTCATTGTTGAGCTCAAATCATCTGTTCTACAAAATCACATTCCATTGTTGGCCCAAGGTTTAGATCAATATGACTCTGTGATGATATCTCAAGACTGGTCATATAACTGGGAAAAATTTCATGCTAAGATCTTGCATGATCCTATTCATATTGGGGATTATAAAAATATTAATAAGAAAGAGATGACGAAAGGTAGGTTTCATGAAAAGCCACAATATCTAGATTTGGTAGAAACGTTTGGCCCAGTGAGACCACCGTCGGAACCACCACCTTGAGGTGATAATTTTCCTTCTCTTTTTCCTTTTTCATGTATTATTGCATTTCATTCATACATTGAGGACAATGTATGAGTTAGGTGTAGGTGAGGGTTTACTAACATGCTAACTTCACTAATTTATAAAAAAAAATATCTTTTATTAAAACATTTTGAAAAGAAAAATAATACTTTGACTTATTTTTGTAAAAAATTAAGTTAATTTTAAGGAATAAGTGGATTATAATTAGGATTTCTTATACTTGGTCAAAATAAAATTATTTGTTTGATTTTGAGGTTAGGAAGAAAGATTAAAAAATTATTTAGTCTTGATTTTTACCTTGATGAGATATGCATACTTTATACACTTACACACTTAGGGTTCTAAAACAAAGATTCTTATGCCTTATATATATATATATATATATAATTAAAATATATATTTATTATATAAAAAATTCTTCTGATTAAGCTGGGTATTTGTGCCTCATGAAGCATAAATATCCATGCCTAAAAGTGGTTCATATAAAAAAAATCCTTAGTTTTGTGGCCTTATTTGCTCGAGTCCTAAGTCCTTGGGGTGTTTTCTCGCCCGATGCCCTAAAACTGTCCGGTTTGGGAGTCATCGACTAAGGCTCGTTACATGGGCGAATTAGAAAGCCTAACAAAGCTAAGAGATATTACCGCCATAAATAAAAAAATAAAAAAGAAAAGAAAATAATAAGGCATAAGAGTTAGAGCTGAAGAATCTTAAGCCAAATTTTCACGATCACATGGTGCACATGACTTAGGGTAAAATAATAGATTAGATGAGAAATATAATTTTAATTCTTACTTTGATTGAAAACAAGTTTTTGAATAAAGACTAAGTTTAGAAATGACTAAGTTTTGATAATCCTATGACTTATAGATTACTTGAAATTTTACATTAATACTTCAAATTTTTTTCCCTTTTCAAAATGCGTTTTTAAAAAAATACTAACAATTCATTTCTTTTTCTTTATGGATTTTGTGGGTGTAATTCACTGAAAACCCTCACGAGACAAAACTCGTCCTCTAGGGGTAACCTAGAGGTTTAACGGCTTGTTATACGTACTAAGTGCAACCGTAATTCCTACGAAAGTGAGTTAGGTTAGGTAAGCTCTACTTTTTGTTTTGCTCGAGGACGAGCAAAAGATAAGTGTGGGGGTGTGTTTGGATACATATATTGCATAAATATTATTACATTCCTACATATATTCTATAATGAATATTGTAAATAACTTGTCTTAATGTCCTAATTCATGTAGGGTATGATAGGGAGAAGATAATCCTGAAATTTATCCAATTAAATTAAAAAGTTCAAAAGAAAGGGGATCGATTCAAATCCAAAGGTTCTAGAAGGTATCTTATCTGAAAACTAGATATATCAGATAAGATAATATTATCTAATTTCAAGAGAAAAATAGATTGTTTGAAAACCCTATCTGTTTCACTGAAGATAAGTGAATATCTTACCAATTGTGGAAGACAAACTAAAAATCAAAGAGGATAAATGGATAGAGAGATGATCAACGGATGAGATTAAGCAATCTAGATTCGGATTTAGGCTGGATATAGTTTAGCATTTTAATCATAACTTTCGCTAATGAAACTCAAATCTAATGATTCAATATGCTACAGAAAGAAAACTTAAAGGACTACAATTATTCTGTTGATCACTCATTCTAATTCTATCATTTGATAACTGATATTCAGCAATCAACATGCTAACAAGCTGCAGATCAGAATTGAATTTCTGGATAAATCAAATCAAATTTGGAGATAAGGGAAGAGTCCAAATTCAAAAATATACAGCTCTTCCTATCTTCATACGCGTTCTATTCCTTTAGTTTTCTCCTATAAATACCCTCATACCTCGAAGACAAAAGGGCACCATCTCAGAGATAGAGCCTTAGTTTAGGTTTTTCTTTTCTTCTTTAATGTAATTTTTATTTTTTATTTTCTTTTAGGTTAGAGAGAGTTACATGAAAAAAGAGAGGAAGAGTTATTGTAGAGTGACACTATTGTAATCTTTTCTTCAAGAAGCCTATATTGAAGGTGACAATTAATGGAGGTTTCCTACTTTTCTTCATTGTGCTCAATCTCGCGAAACCTTTCTTTCCTTTATTCTTTTCTATTTGCTTTGATAAGTCTTTGTTATGATTCAACGGTAGAGGTAAGTACTCTTTAATTTTCTTTTTCAGTTCATTAGTTTAGAGTTATAATTCTCTATTTTTAGGCTTCCTTTTTTTCTTTTTATAAATAAAACAACAGTACCACAACCTCTTCTTCTACCATCTCCTTTTTAACTTAACATAATAATTTTATTTTCTTTTATAAAATTGAGAAGATAAATATTAACTAGTTTCAATAAATTAAAAGAGAGAAACTTACACAACGCTTCTATCGCTGTCCCTCCTTGTGGATCACGACTCGTTAGCCCTAGGCTACACGGTAGAATTGAGGACCTAGCACTATTCTAAATTTCTGTATTTTTTGTGCAGGTTTGGCTCGATCATCACTCAAAGAGGAGAATTGTACAAGAGCGTCTTCGGGTTAAAGAGAGTTTGTATAAGGTGTTGTGGTCATCTTGGTTGTAAGAAGAGTTGTACACATTTGGCAAAGGGAATTTGTCAAGGGGTGTGCAAGGTATTAATTTTGGTGTACAAAGTCGAAGGTTAAAGGAAAATCTCAAGCGGGTGGCTTGGGGACTGGATGTAGGTCACGAGAACCGAACCAAGATAAATCACTTGTGTTTGCGTTTGCTTTCTTTTCTGTGATTTAATTTCCTTTTATTGCAAGTACTTTATTTTTATAACCTAATATATTTATTTGAGTGTTGACGTAATATTTTGATCCAACAATTCGCATCATCTCGGGACCAACAATTGGTATCAGAGCCCGGCCCGACATACAAGCCCTGCATACCCAGTCAACAACATACAAGGATGGCAATGGAATTTCTTTCATCACAATTCAAAGAAGGACATTCTACACAACGTCTATCGCTATTCGATGGATCGAACTACAACTACTAGAAGTGTAGAATGAAGATCTACTTGCAATCGATCAACTACGAACTATGAAATATAGTAGAAGCAGCATACGCCAAACCGAGTACCAACTACACCGCTTGGAGTGATGATCAAAAGAAGAATGCGAACCTTGATGCCAAAGTGATGAATGCTTTATTCTGTGCCTTAACCAAAGAAGAATTCAACCGTTCGAACTCTTCAAAATGATGAAGAACGAAACAATTTCAAAAATGATAACAAGGTTCACCGACATAAGAAATTCCTTAGCATCCCTTGGAAAGGTATACACCCCGAAAAATTTCGCAAGATCCTTCGTGCACTCACACCAGATTGGGAGAAGAAGAAAACTGCAATAGAAGAAGCGAATGATATCTCAGTAATGTCATTAGAAAACCTTATTGATAATCTAATGGCATATGAAATGCAACTCGAAGACAGAAAGAAGGATGAACAACAATCTCTCTCAAAGAAGAAAGAACTTGCCTTCCATGTATCCTCAAACACGGACAATTCAGATAAAATGAGGAGGAGATGGCAATGCTTTCAAGAAAATTCAGAAAGTTCTTGAAGAAAGGTAAGTTTAAATGTTTTAATTGTAATAAATAGGTCATATGAGGAAGGATTGCCCATTGCTCAAAAATAAAGGTAAATTCAAGGGCAAAAAGTTTAGAAAGAAGAAAGACTACGAAACTTCATGAGAAAATGGTGATTCCTCTTCCTCTGACGAAGAAGAAGCCACTGAACATGCCAACATCTGTTAATAGCTCTAGAAGAAAATGAGGTATAATTTTCTGAACTCTTAGATGCATTTCAAGAATTATACAATGATCTTAAGAATGAAAAGATAAAGAATAAAGTTTTGACAAGGGAAAATGAAAAACTTTTCAAAGAAAATTCTTGTTATGCTTCTCAAATTTCTTCTATAAATTCTCAAAAAGATGATTTTGAAAAAGCGATATCATCATTAAAAAAAGATAATGAGAATTTATTACAAAATAATGTTTCATTGAAAAGAGAAACTATGTATTTAAATGAAAGAATTTCTGTTTTAGATAAAGACATATCAATTTTCAAAATGAAGTATGAAGAGATTTTGAAAAATGTGACTAAATTTAATCAAGAAAAAGAAAAGTTAAATGATTTGTTATCATATCAAAAGATGTCACATAATCATTATGGTCTTGAATTTTTTGAAAAATCTACATATGTTAGTAATCCATATAATTCTTTTGTGAAAAGAAATACTAATATTATTTCAGAAAGAATTAAGAACAAGTTCATATGGATTCCTAAAAACTTAAGCATTATTGATAAAATTACTTATATTACATCATACATATATGATATATGTAATTCATGCAATTATGTGTATACTAACAGATGGAAATCAAATTCAAATTGGGTGTAGTCTCCTAAAGGTTAATGCTTTGATCTTATAATATTTGGTACCATTCTAATGTCTATCTTTTAGGTACCATATAAGAAGTTTGATAAAGAAAAAATATTTCAAATATTTGTCATATATATATATATATTTGTTATGATATATTTATTGCAGGGGAGAACACATATTTTTCTATATCTGTTATAACCTTTTCTGCAGGGGAAGAACACATATTTTTATATATTTGTTATAACCTTTTCTACGCAGAGAGAGAACGTATTTTCTACGTAGGAGGAGAACATATAACATATTTTTCTACAGGGGGAGTATTCATGCACACAAAGTGTTATCATCAAAAAGGGGGAGAATGTAGGAACTTACTTTTGATCATACATTTGTGAAGATATATCATTGGAGCTCTATCTCAAAGCCTATTCAAGAGTTCTACAAGCTCAAGACTTCCCAAAGAGAGTGACTATGGATGTGCATTGTAATATTTAATAGTATGTTAAAAGCCTTGAAACACACACACACACACACATCATAGCCTTATTAGTCGACTTATACCCCTTAGTAGTTGACTTATACATAGTATAGTCGACTTGACAATCTCTATAGTCGACTAACGTTTGTCCTGCAAAGATACTTACTCTCTATTTTTGATCTATATGCATTATTAGTCGACTTAACAGACTTTATAGTCAACTAATACATGACCTAGTCGACTAATCATATTGTTCTGGTCGACTAGTTTTTGTTTCCAGAAACTTATCCTGTGTTTCAATCTTGACCTAGTCGACTTGGCGACTTGGTCCCTTTTGTAGTCGACTAACCCAGTGTAAATTGTCTAACCTAGTCAACTAACTCCCTACCCCTAGTTGACTAATGGTAGTTTCTGACTGTTGGATAGTTTCTGTTTTCTGGTGTTTTATCCAACGTTATCCAACGTTTCAATATTCAAAATTGACCTGATAACTACCCTAACTGACTATGGATTTCAGATAGGTATGTTATCCTAGGCGAAAAACCTATTCAAATCAATAGTTTTTTTCCCAAAAACTCTGTTAAAAAAATCTGTTTTTAGAAAACGGTTTCCCACTTTCAGTTCTTCATTCAAATTCCTACTTTATAGTGAAGATTTCTGAGAGTCCACCTATAAGAGCCCTTGTCCACAATCACATACAGTTCAAGGCTTATAAGATCAATTGTAATCGCTCAAAGAGGGGCATTGTACAAGAGCATCTTCGGGTTGAAGAGAGTTTATAAAAGGTGTTGTGGTCTTCTTGGTTGTAAGAAGAGTTGTACACATTTGGAAAAGGAGATTTGTCAAGTGGTGTGTAAGGTATTGATTTTGGGTGTACAAAGTCAAAGGTTAAAAGAAAAGCTCAAGCGAGTTGCTTGGGGACTGGATGTAGGTTACGAGAACTGACCCAGAATAAATCACTTGTGTTTGCGTTTGCTTTCTTTTCTGCGATTTAATTTCCTTTTATTGTAAGTACTTTATTTTTATAACGCTAATATCTTTGTTTGAGTGTTGATGTAATAATTTAGATCCAACAATTGGCTTCATCTTGGGACCAACAGCCTTCACATAGAAGGATTTTCACTAACTCGTCCACACAGGACTTCCTACACAGGGAACCTCCACTGAGGATTTGGGTTAATACAATTTGGGAGTACACAACTCCTCTCTCACAAAATATAACCTCTCACTAGAGGCAAGCCATAACACAAATCACCTCTACACTTAGAGGGATAGACACTTAGCCAAACAATGATCAACCTTTCACTAGAGGGATTAGGCTCAAAGCCACACAACCACAATCACCTCACACTTAGGGGATTCTAACTCAATCACCTCTCACTAGAGGGATACAAGAACCACTTCCACAATCACCTCTCACTAAAGGGATATCAACACAATTACCTCTCACTAGAGGGATATCACAACATATGAAAGGTTTACAACACTTGGTGGTTTCCACAACCACAAACTAATTTTCCAACAAAATAGATCCTAATAGATAGGATAAATAAATAAGCTCAAGTGTGAGAAAATAAAGTGTTTTGAACAAAGAAAATTACTTGGGAAAATCTCCAAATAGATATAGAAATTTAGATCAAAAACTAATTCCCAAAAGACTCTATTTTCTTTAAAATTCCAACACTTTAAAAACAAATAAAGAATGATCTTTTAAACCCAAAAACTCTTTTGAAAACTTGCTGTTAAATACTTGTAAAGATTGAAAATTTTGCTCTCTAAAAACTTGCTCAAAACAGCTCAAGAAATGGGGTATTTATAGCACCAAAACAAGTCTGCCCGTTGGCAGCTGGAAAGGAAAGTTTTGCCCTTTCGGTCGACCGCCCGGTCGACTGGCCCAACGGTCATATTTCTGACCGTTGTGCCTCCGGTCGACCGCCCGGTCGACCGGGACTGGATACAGAGAGTAGCAGCTCTCTGCCGGTCGACCGGTCCGATCGACCGGGGCCATTTCCAGAGAGCAGAGCTCTCTAAACGGTCGACCGCCCAGTCGACCGGCCCACCATCCTAGGCTGCATGCACGTCCTGTGCACGTCGATCGACTAGATCAGTCATCCGACTTCTGCCTCGGTCGACCGGTCCGGTCGACCGGTCCGGTCGACCGGCAGACAGCCTGGTCTAAACTTTAAGGGATTGAAAACTTGGGTTTTGACTTCAATTTAAATCCCATAAAATCACATAAATTTCACAAAAATCAGTTCTTATTATATCTTTGAAATACAAATATGTGTGACAAAATTCAACACATATTATAAAGTATTTTTGAACCATTTTTGTGAGATAGAAAATTTGCCTTAAACAAAAATCCATATTTTCTAAAACCTTGATTTTTGAAATGAAAAACCGTTTTCTCCAAAACACATGTAAATACAAAAACATGATATTTAAACAACTTTTAAGTATGTTGTATATGGATAGAATCTAATATACATGAAAGATATTATATTTATGTTTTTGACATGAAATCCAAAATTAGTTAAACCGAAAACCAATAAACTTAAAACAAGTGTGTGTGTGTGTGTGTATTGTGAACTTGAGCATATCAATACCATCTAATCTTTACAATGATCTAAACAAAATCTTAAACTAAACAAACCGAGGTCTTTTTGTAGAACTCCATCTCCAAGTCAACTTGATCCAAACGTAATCTAACGAGCTTGACTCCAACCGAGTGTTAGATGTGAACTTGACGCTCGAGCTCTTGAATTACCATGTGAGAGCTCCAAAGCACCTTTGTTGAAGCTAATCACCGACTAATATTTTGATCAAATATCTGAAACTAGATATCAAAAGATTATTAGTAAACTACAACTACATGAGTTAATCATCATCAAAACTAGAGTGAAGGGCCTTGATCGGCAAAAAGCAAGCACTAAAATAAGAGAAGGAAGTGTGGGTTGATGTTACTGCTTTTGCGATTCTTCCGTAGTAGCGAAGTGGCTATACGGGTCGTATCCAAGAGGAGAGAGAGCGATAGAAGCTTGATGCGGCTTCAAAGTTCAAGAAGCAAGAAAGTTCTAGTTTCCAAATAAAGAATTGAAAAGTGAAAATAAGTTGTTTTTGAGAATTGTTGGAAAAATATTTTGGTGGTTTGTAAAAGTGGATTTTTTTTCTTAGTTGTAAAAATGCATGGCTAACTTTCTACTAAGTGCTCCCACTAATTTCTAACTTTTGGAAGATAGCCTCACGATGGATCATAGGTGAACACAACCCTTTTACATTGGAACTATTCACGTGAAAATCGAGTGAAAGTTCACCCTAAAACTTAGCTTTACACGGTAAAAACTCAGACATTCCCTTATCAAGATCCTATAGAAGGCGAGAATAAGGGAAGATATGAGTGCACTAACGGTATCGGCAAAGTTAAAAGGAAAAGTCTCTAACTTACAATACCAAGTAAAGTACACAACCCATAGATCATCAAAAACTCATTAAGCATGAAGTATAAGAAAGTAAATACTTGTAGGTAAATTAGAGTTAGAACCCTTGTCTTAAGATACCATAGCTCTTATTTGCACAAGGCTTGTTTGACACTATTGACTTATTTGGGTTATCAATCAAGTGTTAGAAATTAGGGGGTTAGTAGTTAGTTAATCATGCTAAGGAAAAGTTAGTTAGCCATAAAAGTAAAAGAAACAAAAAAGGAAAAGAAATTGAGAGGAAGAGAGTTACACTCAGTGTTCTAAATGGTGGCCACAGCGGCTACATTGGCCGAAAAAATTTATCAGAGATGGGGATATATCGAGGATATATCGGAGATATTTTCAAAAATCGGATTTCAAAATCGGACTGTAATATGCATATCTTCTTGTCTTAAATCGCATCTCAATAAGATAATATATGCATAAATTATATAAATCTACATAAAACATCATACTTATATGTTTAAGATATACTTAACTCGATAACTTGCATTAAGCCTATGAATCCATAATTACTATCCAAGTGTAGAATTTTCATAAATGTCATATTGCCACATTACTCGAATTACCCAAATACCTAACCTAAAAATTGGGTGTAAAACGCTATATCGGGTCCAAAATCACCGAAATTGCGGCTGATATATCGGGTCCATGCCTGTTTATCGGCGATTTTGGATGAAAAATGCTATATCGGTTTGGATGTGCCAAATCATTGCGGCTAGGTGCCATAAACGCAATATCGGCGCAATATCGGGGTTATATCGGGGATATTTAGAGCACTGGTTACACTATAACAAGCAACAATAAAAGGAAGAAATAAAGAGAAATGAGTTTACACTATAATAAGGAAGTAAAAGCAAACGAAAGCACAAGTAAATTGAAAGAAGGAAGAGAAGTAGTACTTGTATTAGCTTGTCACCCTTCAAATACAACACTTACACACACTTTCTCTCTTTCACTCTAATGGCTAAAACTTAAAAGTAGAAGAAGAACAACAACAACTGCTACAAACTAAAAATAAGACTACACAACTTGCTCTAACTCTGGATCTGCTTCAACTAAAGACCCTTGGGGGTATTTATAGGCACCAGGGGGAGGGGGCCACGTGGGTGACCCGTGGCCCGAAGCGCAGGCACGCGCGCGCCCAAAGGGCCGCGAAAACGCGGCCAGGGCCGCGTTTCCGTGGCCCTGCCAGGGCGGTACACGCCTGGCTTCAGGCAACGCGTCGCCCAGTCTGTCTTCTGACGCCTTGATCATCTGGATTTGCGATTTGATGCCCTGGGCTGACAAAATCTTCACTCTAAAGTTAATGGCTACTTGGTAGGCTTTTAATCACTAATTAAATGGTGATTTAGGTCTTCTTCTTCATTTGCACACTATGGACTTAGGATTAAGCAAGCAAGGTTTTATTAGCAAAATTTTACATGCAATAAATATGAGAATGTGATGAAAATTTTGCAAAATTAGAGACTAATTACACCCCCACACTTATCTTTTTGCTCGTCCTGAGCAAAACAAAAGTAAGAAAATTATTATACCACTTTCGCAGGTGACGTGATTGCACTGAGCATGTGCAACAAGCCTTTAAACCTCTAGGTTCCCCCTAGAGGAGGAGTGTTGTCTCCTGAGGGTTTTCAGCGGATTGCACCCACAAAATCCAGTAAGTAAAGGAAAGAAGTTAGTTGTTAGAAAGATTTTTTTTTTACGAAAAAGAACTTTCAATCATCTAAGTAAAAATGACCGAAAGGTATAAGAATTAGGTTTAACCCTCATAAGTCCTCTTATATTTTAGCCTTCATAAAAGAAGAAACTATGGTTTTTATTTAAATTTCAAAAGGATCTTGTACTTCTAACTCATTCTTTTATTTTGCTTTAGATAGATATGCATAATGTGTAAGTGTGGTGTGCTTGGGATTTTTCAACTCAACTTTGAATATCATTTAATTTTATTAATATTTACTTATTATTCTTTGTTCCATTAGGCTTTCTTCTTCACTTATGTAATGATCGTACATATATTTTGCATTCTTTTTATTACACTCCTACATTTATCGTGTAATAAATCTGCTAATTTCTTTGTCTTAATTGTCTATTTTGTAGAAGATAATAATAAAGAGAAAGAGGATTAAACCAAATAAATGCCAGTTAAAATCGAATTTAACTGGATCTATTTGGTTAGCTGAGGATGATCCCAAATCTAGTTAGAACAAATCAAGGATTGAGGCAAATGTTCAGCTGAAGATCAGACCAAATCAGAAAGATAACACCAAATGGAAACCAGTAAAATTCATATTTCTATAAATCCATTTTGGTTAGCTAAAGATCAATCGAGGATAATATTAAATATAGAGAGATAAATGGATAGAGAGAAGATCAACGGATGAGATGAAGCAAGTTTGACTCAAATTCTGACAGGATATATTTTAATATTTGAATCATAACTTTCACTACCAAATCTCAAATCTGATGATTCAAGATGATCCAGAAAGAGGACTTATAGAGCTACAACTCTTATGTTATTCACTATTTCGAATTCTATCATTTGATAAGTGATATTCAATAATCAACACGCCAACAAACTGCAGATCAGAACTGAATATCCACATCAAATCAAGTTTGGAGATAAGGGAGGATTCAAATTCAGAAATAGCCAAATTTCCCTATCTTCATACTCCTCTAACATCTGCATTTCTTCTATAAATACTTGCAATCTTAAAGGCAAGGAAGAAGGACCATGCAGAGATAGGATTTAGTCTATTTTTTCATTTTTTAGTGTAGGTTTTTGTTTTTCTTTTTCATGTAATTTTCAGTTTTAATTTATGTAAATCAGAGGAGATCAGAGTTTTATAGGAGAATGAGAATGAAGCTTGTGCTGAGAGTGACTCCGGTGTAAGATTTCCTTCTTTTCTCTTATTGTTATGAAATCGAATCTGTAGTTCCCTTTTGTATGCACTTTTTTTTGTGCTATTCTTCTTTTTCTCTACTTTTCTTCTTTTGGTACAATTGCTATCCAAGTGAGTCTAAAAGCATCGAAAGAGTCTTGCCTTTGCGAGTGCCACCGATAGCCCATGATGATGGATTTTGAGTTTCATTCTGTATCACTTCATATTTGCAACGTCTTAATGATATAATATGGAGGAAACGGGAATCAACTCTTATGAGCTATACGTTGATCGCCTCACTTCAAAGTAACATCATTGTAAAAGATTCAAGATAGGTATTTGGCCAAAAGAAGTAAGTAATTTTTAGTTTAGTTTCTTTTAATTATTTAGTTTAGAACACCACTATCCACCAAATCTTTTATCACTCCTTTTTCGTTTCTTTGTACATATCCAATTCTGCTTTCTCCATCTTCTCAATCTCTCACTTTCTGCCTAACTTCATTGTAATTTATTTTTCTTTTCTTTTTAAGAAACTAAAGAAGAACTTTAACCATTAATGGTAGCCTAAAAGAGAACTTGCTAGAAAAGCTTCCATCGCTAGTCCCTCCTTATGGATCACGACCCGCATACCCACTTGCTATTGCGGTAGAATTGAGTAACTTGTACTTTTTAATCTTAAAATCTAAAATACTGTATTATGTGTGCAGGTTCAAACTCCATCAAATTTTGGCACTGGTCTAATAAATTTTGGTCCCATCACGATCGCCAAGGGTTCTAGCATAACTTAGGTTTTTCTTTTTATTTAAACAAATAAATAAATATTATTAACATTTTCTTTACTTTTAAAAACTTTTTGAAAATAGAAACAATATTTTAACATATTTTTTGTAAGAAATTAAGTCAATTTTAAGGAATAGGATAATCAAAATTAGGATTTCTTAAACTTGGTCAAAATAAGATTATTTGTTTGATTTTTAGGGTTCGGAAGATAATTTGTCAAAGTAATTTAGTCTTGATCTTTACCTTAATGAAATATGCACACTTCATACACTTACACACTTAGGGCTCAAAAACAAAGATTCTTATGCCTTATAAAAAAAGAAAAATATATATAAAAGATAAACAAATCTAATTATTGATTAGCTAGGTGCTTTGACCTAAGCAAGCCTTAGTATTTATGCGAATGATGATTAGATAAGTTTGAAAAAAAATATATATTTAAAAATCCTCTGATTAAGCTAGGTATTTATGCCTAATGAAGCATAAGTACTCACGCCTAAAAGTGGTTCATATAATAAAATCCGTAGTTTTGTGGCCTTGTTTGCTCAAGTCTTAAGTCCTTGGGGTGTTTTCTCACCCGGTGCCCTAAGACCGTTTGGTTTGGGAGTCATCGATTAAAGGCTCGTTATATGGGCAGATTAGAAAGCCTAATAGAACTAAGGAATAATACCACCAAAAAATATATATAAATAAATAAGGCATAAGAGTTAGAGTTAATGAACCCTTAGTCAAAATTTTTACGGTCACAAGGGGCATATGACTTAGGGTAAAGTAATAGACTAGATGAGATGTACAATTTGGCTCCTTACTTTGATTGATAACAAATTTTTGAATAGAAGCTAAGTTTAGGAATGAAAAATTCAGTTTTCCTATAACTTATAGATTACTTAAATCTTACAATTATATTTCAAATATTTTTCTCTTTCAAAATGCTTTTCGAAAATAGTAACTCTTTGTTTCTCTTTCTTTATGGATTTTGTGGGTGGAATCCACTGAAAACCCTCACGAGACAAAACTCGTCCTCTAGGGGTAATCTAGAGGTTTAACGGCTTGTTGCATAAGCTCAGTGCGATCGCGTGACCTGCGAAAGTGGTCTAATAATCTTTGGTTTAGTTTTGTTGTTTTGCTCGAGGACGAGCAAAAGATAGGCGTGGGGGTGTGATCGTACACATATTTTACATTCTTTTTATTACACTCCTACATTTATCTTGTAATAAATCTGCTAATTTTTTATCTTAAATGTCTATTTTGTAGAATATAATAATGAAGAGAAAGAAAATTAAGTTAAATAAATACCAGTTAAAATTAGATTTAACTGGATCTATTTGGTTAGCTGAGGATGATCCTAGATCTAGTTAGAACAAATCAAGGATTGGGGCAAATGTTCAGCTAAAGATCAGAGCAAATCAGAAAGATAACACCAAATGGAAACCAGTAAAATTCAGATTTCTACAAATCCATTTTGCTTAGCTAATGATCAATCGAGGATAATATCAAATACAGAGAGGTAAATGGATAGAGAGAAGATCAACGGATGAGATGAAGCAAGTTTGACTCAGATTCTAACTGGATATATTTCAGTATTTGAATCATAACTTTCACTACTGAATCTCAAATCTAATGATTCAAGATGATCCAGAAAGAGGACTTACAAAGCTACAACTCTTATGTTGATCACTATTTCTAATTCTATCATTTGTAAGTGATATTCAGTAATCAATACGCCAATAAACTGTAGATCAGAACTAAATATCCACATCAAATCAAGTTTGGAGATAAGGGAGGATTCAAATTCAGAAATAGCCAGCTTTCCCTATCTTCATACTTTTCTAACCTCTATATTTCTTCTATAAATACCTACAATCTCAAAAGCAAGGAGGACGACCAAGCAGAGAATAGAACTTAGGATAATTTGTAGTTTGTAACTTGGGTTTTAGCTTTCTTTTTATGATATTTTTACTTTTCTTTATGTAACTGAGAGGAGAGACGACTTTCATGGAGGAATGAGAGCAAGCTTGTACTGCAGGTGACACCATTGTAAGTGATCTCTTCTTTCATTGTTATTTGAATTGAATCAAAGTTTCTTTTTCTTTCTTTACTCTTGTTTTCTTTTACTCTCCTCTGATGTGTTGCAATCCAAGAGAATCCTAGGGTTTACTCCAATGAAGCAATCTCACTGGTCAGGTTTTCAATAGAATTAACCTCAAACGTCTGATCATTGACATCCCTAGGTTGTCTTCCAAGATTGAAGACATTGACTTCCTTCGTCATGTCTCCAAAAGTCAATCAGATGGACCCATTCTTACAGTTGATTATGGCATTGGCTGTAGCAAGGAATGGGCGCCCTAAGATGACGGGAGTTTGAGACCTAAGATTGGACACAGGTTGGGTCTCAAGCATAATGAAGTCAACAGGATAAATGAAATCCCCGATCCGGATAAGGATGTCTGTGATTTCCCCCTTCAGGATCTTCACAGATCGGTCAGCTAGCTGAATGGTGACTCGAGTTGGCCTTAGCTCGCCCAACCCAAGTTGTTGGTATACTGAGAGAGGTAGCAAGTTGATACTTGCTCCCAGGTCAAGAAGTGCTCTACTAATTTCGGTCTGTCCTATGGTGCAGGAAATGGTGGGACATCCGGGATCCTTATATTTCACCGGAATGGGACAAGAATTTCGCTTATATTGGTTGCCAAGAACACTTTCTTGGGCACATTGTTCTTTCTCTTCTTCGTACACATATCCTTAAGAAATTTGGCATAAGCTGGGACTTGTTGGATAGCGTCAAGAAGTGGCACATTCAATTTGACCTGGTTGAACATCTCTAGCATTTTCTCTATGTGCATATTCTTATTGTTGCTCCTAAGCCTATTGAGAAAGGGTGCTACAGGCTTATGAACTTGTTCAGTAGCTTTGTCCTCGTCAGATGTTTATGGAACGGATTGGGAGGAACTAGCAGAGGTGGAGGCTGAAGTGGGATCAGGATGGACTGGACTTTTCTGTTGGTAGACCTGGTTATCTACCTTCTTTCCAGATCGCAGTGTGTGAACAGCATTGCACTGGTTAATCGATGGATCCTGAATTTCATATGCTTGATTGGAGGTTTTTGGGTTAACTAGCGGCTGACTAGGCAAAGTACATATTGGTCTTTCACTTAGGGAGCTAGCTAACTGGCTCATTTGCATTTCCAATCTCGATATAGCCTGTGACTGTTTGTTCAGAGTTTGTCCCTGATTTTGCATAAAAGCGGTTTGGGACTTCATGAAAGTCTCTATGCTCTCCTCCAGTTTACTGATTTTCTTTTCCATTGGTGAGCTTTGGGAGGAGGAAGATGGGGCTTGACTGGGAAAAGGTGGTGGAGTAGAATGGTGAAAATTGTTGGAGAAATTAGGCCTGGGAGGATTGTTTGGGGCCCAAGAGAAATTAGGGTGATTCCTCCAACCTGGATTGTATGTCTGGGAGTAGGGATTGTAAGGCAGCCGTGAGTAAGCCGCATTCATGTGTTCTAGTGGCACTTGCTGGGTATGGAAAACGGGGTACTCTTCAAAGACATGGTTTGGTGCCTGACAGTATGAACAACCCGGATTGTGAATTGGTGTTGGGTTGATTTGGTTGACATTAACAGGTTCTTTTGTTTCCAGAGCCTCTATCCTTCTCATTAGGGTAGCAATCTTAGCCTCGGCAGTTATGGATGATTCTGGAGATAGGAGCCTTCCTCTTGAAGCTATAGATTGTGAATTCCTAGGTTTTTCTGAGGCTGGCTCCCATTGCAGGGTTTTCTCAGCTAAATCCTTAAATAAATCCCAACTCTAATTCTCATCCTTCTGCAAAACCCTCCCTGACACATCGTTTCTAACAGGGTCTTTGTCTGATAGTCTAGACCATCATAGAGAATCTGGCACTGACGCCATTTCTCCACGCCATGATGAGGGCACTGATCTAGGAGATCTTTGAATTGCTCAAAGTATCTCCAAAATGGTTCGTGGGTTCTTGCCTAAACTGCATGATGTTCTTCTTAATGATGTTCTTTTTAATGAGGGCAGTTTGTGTGAATTAGGTAGAATTTCTTCAAGAAGGCCTTGACGAAATCATCTCAGGTCGTGACTGAATCTGCTGCCAAGCTGTACAACCATTTCTTAGTTAGGTCCTTTAGGGAAAAAGGGATGAAACATAACCTAATGGCATCGTCTCCTAGCTGAGGTATACGCATCATGAGGCATACTTCTTCAAATTTCCTAACAAAGAAGTATGCGTCCTCTGATTCTAAACCATAAAATTTGGGAAGAGTGTTAATGAATTGAGGTTTTAACTCGAAGTTATTTCCGTTTGCTTTAGAAAGTTTTATGCAAGATGGAAGTGAAGTTCTGATAGGGTAAAATCTATCCTGAAGTGACGCCATCACCGATTTTGGATGCAAGGGTAGAGAAGTGTTTCTTGTTAATCTGAAAGTTGACGGATCTCTCACCCACTCTTGCATGCAGCACACCATAAATAACGTGAAGACAACAAACAATCAAAAAAGAACAAAAAACAAACAAAAGAAAGAAAAATAACCAGAAGCCTTAGTTTAAGGTTCCTGAACCTAGACGACTCCTAACTGGTCGATTCTCCAGGGAAGATTGTTGCAGGAACTCGACTACAAGCTAATCGGCCAGGAAAGGGCAAAGCTCAGGGGGAGGTATCCGGGTAGAGCCACAGGCCTAATTATGCCAAACCACGGAGTTTTCGAGGCTTTGCCTCTCAATCCACCTTTCTTAGACACTGATTTTGCAGGAGTATAGTTCTTACAATTTCCAACCTCGGTTAATCTCTTAGTGAGTCCGAGATGTCCCTAGGGCCAACGTCTATTGATTTTTAGTTAAGACTTGGGAAAATGTGAGTGCACTTGGAGATGGCTTTTAGGCTAAGGAAGGGTAATGAAATCCCCACCTTATCTTGTTTATTTGGGTTTTGCCCTTAAAGTCAATTGTGCAAGTGTACAGTTTATTTACAACAAGGTAACACTCAAAGCAGTAAATTACTTCAAAATGTTGGTCCTATTCTATATGAATGCACAGTACCTTTTCTCTAGCACTCTTCAAAAAAAATTGAAATGAATTGAAATAGACACGTGCCCTAAATGCAAAAGTCTAATCCAAATTTCAATTAAGCAACAAGTGAATTTCTGTTGAGTTTATTATACATGCATAAAGGTGAAGCATCCAAGGAAACTAAAAATTTAGAAAGCAATTTTTTTTAAGCGGCTTTCGGCAACCCTGCAAACGAGTTTGTTAGTACTTCAGTCGGAAAAACTCGGTTTTACACGAATTTTTCCGAGGGCAAATGAATCCTCGCGCAATGTCCTTGGCCACCTATTTTGCTTCCCGTGATAGTGAGCTCCTTGGTACTTCTCCTACACATAAAAATAAAGAAAAATCTTTTGTATTGAACAACAAAGCCGTTCCCTCCTCGGCAACGGCGCCAAAATTTGATCGGCAAAAAGCAAGCACTAAAATAAGAGAAGGAAGTGTGGGTTGATGTTACTGCGTTTGCGATTCTTCCATTGTGCCTCCGGTCGATCAGGACGGGATACAGAGAGCAGCAGCTCTCTGCCGGTCGACCGGTCCGATCGACCAGGGCCATTTTCAGAGAGCAGAGCTCTCTAAACAGTCGACCGCCCGGTCGACCAGCCCACCATCCTAGGCTGCATGCACATCCTGTGCACATCGATCGACTAGACCAGTCGTCCAACTTCTGCCTCGGTCGACCGGTCCGGTCGACCGGCAGACAGCCTGGTCTAAACTTTAAGGGATTGAAAACTTGAGTTCTTGACTTCAATTTAAATCCCCATAAATCACATAAATTTCACAAAAATCAGTTCTTATTATATCTTTGAAATACAAATATGTGTGACAAAATTCAACACATATTACAAACTATTTGAACTATTTTTGTGAGATAGAAAATTTGCCTTAAACCAAAATCCGTATTTTTCAAAACTTGGATTTTTGAAATGGAAAACTGTTTTCTCCAAAACACATGTAAATACAAAAAAATGATATTTAAACAACTTTTAAGCATATTGTATATGAATAGAATCCAATATACAGGAAATATATTATATCTATGTTTTTGACATGAAATCCAAAATTGATTAAACCGAAAATCAAAAACCAATAAACTTAAAACAGGTGTGTGTGTGTGTGTGTGTGTGTGTGTGTGTGTGTGTGTATTGTGAACTTGAGCATATCAATGCTATCTAATCTTTACAATGATCTAAATAAAATCTTAAACTAAACAAACTGAGGTCTTCTTATAGAACTCCGTCTCCAAGTCGACTTGATCCAAACGTGATCCACCGAGCTTGACTCCAACCGAATGCTAGATGTGAACTTGACGCTCGAGCTTTTGAATCACCATGTGAGAGCTCCAAAAAACCTTTGTTGAAACTAATCACCTCTAATATCTTGATCAAATATCTGAAACTAAGTTCACAAGATTATTAGTAAACTATAACTACATGAGTTAATCATCATCAAAATTAGAATGAAGAGCCTCTGGGCCAACAGGTGGTGGTTCCGGTGGTGGCTATATTGGCTCATGAAATGCAGCCCAATCTAGAGATTGAGGATTTTGAAGGAACCCACCAATTACCTCTTTAATATGACCCGATAAAAGAATGATTGAGGGAATAGTTTTATTTAAAAAATTATCCCCTTCAAATTTCTAATTTTCAAAAATAAATCTTTAGTCATTTTTTTCAATACCTTTGTCCAACAATGAAGTGTGACTTTAAGAAATGATTGAATTGGACTCAAATGAAACAAGAAAAAAAACCGATACCAACTCGAGAATTTGACTCAGATCTAGTCGAGATTCAAAAAAGAGAGTCAAAATTGGTTCAAAATGGGGTCCAAACAAAAGAATTGATATTCACACACTTTCCCCATCAATGAAGTGTGATCATAAGATATTGGTGATTCAATTTCATGATATACTAATACAGAATTCACTGTTGACTCTGGAATAGAGAAAAAATCTGGTAAAAATACCAGTCATTATTAAATCAAAAAGTGAAATGGAATTCCCAGCTTGAGGTTCAGGATCACTTTTAAGCTCAAATTCAATTTTAGAAAAAGGATAACTTGTCAAAATGTCATGGTGGTTCTCAAAGTTTTGGGCAAGTTCAAATGGATGTAATAAAATTGAATTGATATTCGTCCACAGAAGCAATGTGAATGGGTGAAATGATCGATTCAAGTTCAGGAATTATGAGAATCAAAACTGGCTCAAGAACATTACTTAGTTTAGGTAACACTACAGGAGTTGATATTAATTCAAGGATTGGACTCGAATCGCTAAATTGAAGTTTAGGTTCACATTCATCTTCAAGTTCTATTTCAGAAAATGGATAACTTGCCAAACTATCAAGAATTTGATGTTGGTCAAGTTCAGGCTGGTATGATGAAATTGAAGCTGGATTTTCAAAATGACATGATTCTTGAGTCATATGAACATTTGATGGATATTAGAAGTCAATCATATTTTGCATTATTCGTTCGGACTCTTGCACGAGTTCTATAGTTTTTTCCCACAATAATTTTTTTTTTGAGTGGTTCTGGAAAAGAACTATATGAATTTTCAAAATTTTGTGGACCTCTTGCACTTTTTCCATATGGTGGTTCTGGAAAAGGCCACTATATTTTCAAATTATTTTTGGGCCTCTATCACTTTTTTCAAACTCCTTTGCAATGATGATTTTTCTTTAATTGGTAGTTCAGGAAAAGGAGGATGTGAAGCAGAATCAGGTAATGAATATTGTGAAAATTATGGACAATGTGGTTGAAAATTTGACTCCAGAGAGGTGAATCCCCACGAACTATGTAAAGAGTGAAAGTTATTTTAAACATTTAGGTCATAAAATTGGGGATATGGGTCATATTGAGTCAAATGCGGTCCTATATGATTGGTCCATGTTGTACATAGTCGGGTTGGTGTTATCCAAGCCAAATGCGGTTAGAGTGAAATATGGATACATTTTGGATTGAAAAAATTGTTGCTGTTGAAATTCATATCACAATTTACAAAATGAAAAACAAACAAACAAACAAACAACAAATAAAGAAAGAGGAAAAAGAAAACAAGCCTATGCTAGGGTTTACTTAAACCTAGACGACTACTAACTAGTTATACTATCCACGAGAGGAATATTGTCGGAATCTGATCACAAGTTAATTGGCCAGGTAGAGGCAAGATCAGTGGGAGGTATCCGTGCCAGAGCAACGGGCCTAATTATGCCAAACCACTGTTCTTTGAGATTTTGCCTCTCAATCCCCAATCTTCGTCTCCAATTTGACAAGAGTCAACTTCTAATAACTTTCCCCATAGGTCAATCTCTTAAATGAGTCTGAGATGTCCCTAGGGGCCAACGTCTAATAACTTTTATTAAGGCTTAGGTTATGTGAGGAGGGAGGTGATTTTTAGGCTAAGGGAGGGTAATGACTTTCCTATCTTATATTGTATTGGGTGTTGCCCTTAAGTTCAATTCATGCAAGTGTGCAATATAGATAATAATGAACACACAAAGAGAGTAAATCAGCCACATGTTTGTCCTAACTATATGCAATGCAATATGTACACCTCTGTCAAGATCAAAACAGCACAAAAATAAAATACAGTATATTGGAATTGAAATCGACACGTGCCTAGATGCAAATGTCTAAACTATTTTAAAGCATCCAATTTTCGTATTTTAGTTCTTAAATTATTATAGTGCATAAGTAACAGAAACTAGCAACAGAATATAATAATATACAAGAATTTACCCAACCACACAAAAGCAAGTGTGGACTTCTACAATGCTAAAAATTTGACCAGCGCTCCAAAACTAAAGAAGAAAAGTTAACAAAAACATTAAATCAAGCTGTTCTCATCCCTGGCAATGGCGTAAAAATTTGATTGGGGAAAAACCGTGCACGAAAAGTATATGTATTGAAATCATGAGTTAAAAGTGTGTGCTTTGGCTTCCTTGATACTTCCATTATAGCATAGAGGCTAAACGGATCGAATCCATATAGACGAAAAGCGATACCAGTGTATTCACGTGTGTGTTAACAATTCTTCTATATTTTAAAGAATGAAAAGAAAAGAAAATAAAGAATGAAAAGAGAAGAGTACGATGAAAACTAAGAAGTGAGAAACATAGAAAAGATGGTTTTTGTGATTTTTGATATATTTCTAAAACAAAGTAAAAAAAAAAAGAAAACCCTGGCTACTAACTACTAATGGTTCCACTAACCATGCTAACCTCTTAGTTATATTTGCCTCACATGTATCATTGGCCATCACTAGTCCTTGGTTCAAGAGCGTTTCAAAGTATGACCCGTAAGATAACTTATCGCATCAAACTCAACAAACAAGTACAAGTTACACTTAAACCATCAAAACTAAACAAGAGCAAGTATGGAATAAAGTAATATTAGCTTGTTAGAGAGTTAAGATGTTAGAGTATTAGAATCCATCATCATGAGCCATCAATGGCTCTTACAAGAGTAAGGCCAAGTAGAGGTTATTAGATTTATGGGGATTATTAAGTAAGGAGTTAGTAAGTTAGAGGTCAGTAGTTAGTTGCCATGAGAGAAAATTAGCTAAACATGTCAAAAGAGTTACAGAGAAGAAAATAAATACAGATAAAGAGAGAACCTTTCATAGAGTGTCACCCTCCATTACAAGCACTCTAACTTTCATCCTATGTACTACTCTCTTTCCTATTACTAGATCTACAAGAAATGAAAAATACAAAAGGGGAAAAAGAAAAAAAAACTAACCTAAAGTACCCTATTAACTACATACATGAAAAAGAAAACCATAAAACTCTCCTTAAAACTCCTCCTTCCTGTGCTCTGGAAATCCTAGGGAATTTATAGGCAAAAAGGGGCACCAGGGAGAGTGTACAGAGCCACATGTCAAATCCTGACGTGCGGCTACACATAAGAGCCACAGAGACATGACTATAAACACGCGGCTCCTCACAAAAGCCGCGTTTGCTGTAGAAATATGTTTATAAACGTGCGGCTCCTCACAAGAGCCGCGTTTTCGCGGCTATGGCCGCGTTTCTATGGCCATAGTGTGGCCGAGTGTGCAGCGTCGCCTGCCACGCGCTGTCACTTCGCCCCCTATCTGTTGTACTTCCTGGTTTCTGAATATGAGAACCCGGTTGCAGATTCACCTTCCAAAGTCAATGGCTATATGTGTAGGCTTTAAATCACTAAATAAATGAGATTTGGGCTTCTTCTTCATTTCATGCCATGGACCTAGAAACATACAAGAGAGGTATTATTAACAGAATTTAATATTAAATAATTGTGAAGATGTAATATGAAATATGTAATTTTAGAGACTAATCATCAATCAGGCGGTCGACCATGCCTATTACAAGCCAGAACGGTCGACCAAACCTATGGTATAAGGGGTGTGCACATTGGTGTACATTTTCGTTCGACGGATTGGTCGACCGATCCCCTTTTAAGGTTGATTGCTGGGTCGATTTGGCGTTGGTTTAACATGGTCGACCAATAGCCAGCAGTTAAACTTTTTAAAATGGCCGGTCGACCGATAGACTACTAGAATGGTAGTAACGGCCAGAATTTGAAATCTATTTTTTAACATATTTTTAAAATGTGGATATTTGAATTCTTAGGGTCAAATTCTTCCCTTCTAGACCTAGTAAACAATTCTAAAAATGTTTTTCTAAAGTCTATATAAAGGGTCATTGGGATTAAGTTTATACAATAACAAATTCGATTGAAAATCAAGTTTTTACTTTCAAAGAGAAAAGTTCTCAAAGTTTTCTTTTGTGCTCTAATTTTCAATGTTTTAATTGAGTTTTTCTACTTTTAAAATCTCTTTTTTCTGATTTTCACTCTCATATACATCCTTGAGCTTCAAATTTATTCTTTACTCTATAGAGATTTGTAAGAGAGTTGTAGAGAGTGTTTGTGATCTCTTAGTCACCAAGAGCGTATATTCACAATTGGCTTTGTACTGCGTCTGGTATAGAGGATTGAGTTGGGGAGTTGTGTACTCAGAGTGGTTGTAATTTTTTATTTTAAGGTTCCTTTATGGAAGATCTAATAGTGGATAGTGAAATCCTTCACGGTGGTGAAGGCGAGGACGTAAAGTAGTGGCTCATACATCGAAACAAATCTTTTTATTTACGATTGCCATATTGTCTCATTTACTTGTTTAATGTTCATTCATTTTAATCGATCAATGCTCATGTCAACAAGACAATAGTTGAGCATCTCAACTCTTATCTAGAGGAATCACGAGGAGAAGTTCAGAGCCCTTCACTGGAAATCTGGCTTCAAGTCTTGTTTTGAGTGATCGGTTGTATCGTTCATCTTAAATTGATTAGAATTTGTATTTGATTAGTTTTACACCTATTCACCCCCCTCTAGGTGTAATTTCAATTGATATCAGAGCTTTGGTCTCTAGAATTTGGCTTAACCACCTTAGAGAGAACCTAATTGCTAATCATTTCGTTAACATCTTCATTCTCATCCACTATAGTAAAAAAGGCCAAAGGTATTAAGACCCCTCTCAAGTTTGATGACCTTAACTTTCTCATATGGAAGGTTAAGATGACCGTGTTTTTGCAATCCTTAAGAAGCTGGGTTACAAAGGCGGTGACTAAGCCATTTAGTGTACCCGTCAATGATGAGGACACTTGGTCCAATATTGCCACCAAGAAATTTGATGCCAATACAAAGACATACTATGCATTGCTTCAAGCTTTGAACGATGATGACATAGTTAGGGTCATTCATTGCCACGAAGGAACATCACAAGTCAAGAGGGCTAAAACTGATCTCTTGCATTCCCAATATGAGAACTTTACTATGCATGAACATGAGTCCATTGATGATATGGTTACAAAATTTACTAAAATAACTAATGGTTTTGCTTCTTTAAGTGATGCCATTGACAATGATCAAACATTAAGGAAGGTCATTTGTGCACTTCTTCCCTCATGAAAAGTCAAGGCTATTACATTGAAGGAGCTAAACGACAAAGAAGAGATAGAGCTCATCGGTCTTATCGGCAACCTTAAGATCCATGAGATGGAGAGGAAAGAAGAAACAGTGCTGCAAAAGAGAAAGACAATTGCCTTCAAGTTTACTCCCACCATCTCTGATAATGATGAAGAAAAAGAAGATGATGAAGAGCTTTCTCTTCTTGTCAGAAATGTATGGAAGATGTACAATAAGGCAAAGTTCAATAATAGAAGACGATAGCAGAAAAGGAGGAAAAGAAAATCATTTGTTGCAACTGTCAAAGACCCAGATATATCATTACCGAATGTCTGAAAATCAAAAACAAGCCATCTTCCTCAAACAAACTATCTACATCAAAGAAGCCACATAAGAAGAAAGCTCCCAAAGCAACATGGGATTTAGAAAGTGAATCCGAAGAAGAGGTGGACAGGACAAACATGTGTTTCATGATAAATGACAACACCCCTAAGCTAACTTCTGAACCATCCCTTGATGATTGTGATTTAACGATGAATTAGGTAAGGCATTTGTAGAACTTTTAAATAATTATAATTTTCTAAAGAAGAAATATCTAAAAATTAAAAAAATAAAATTCTTCAAAATAAAATTATCACTCTTTCTAAAAAAGGATTATTTATCTTCCACTCTTTTATCTACACAAAAAAAGATTTTGATGCATACAAGATTTCATGTAAAACAAAGTTTTCCATGATTGATGAAATAAATTTCTATTTTAAAAACTAAAATCAACACTTTGGGAATGTCTTAAAGGAATGTTAGTTTGATAAGGTTAGATTAGAGGCGAGGCCAAATTTTCTAAGAAAAATTCTTTAAAGAAACAAACACATGCTCACACTTCTAAATCACTTACTAAGCATGCTCATGTTTTGTAACACCCCGCTCCCGGAATACGTACGTAGTTGCGTATTCAGATTTTTCGATCGTATTTTTTGACTTACTTCCTGTATTTATTTTGTATTATGAATTATTTATATGATCGTTTTGTCTTGGATTCTGATTCGTGAACTCAGAGTCTGCTCTTCTCTGAACCAGGGACCCGATCCTAGTGTCTTACTCAATTTGATCTTTTTGGTATTCAGATTTGACCGATTTCAGTTTCAAATATCATTTTCTAATATTTTAAATTTTTTATGATTTTCTGGAATTTTCCTGAAATAAATGGAAAATCTTCAAAACCGGTGTCGACCAGCACCGCTGACCGACTTCTGGATTTTTTAATTTACAAATGGAGTCAAATTTTGAGAAACCGCTTTAGCATATGTTCTTAGAATAATATTTACTATCTTAATTCATTTTTTGGGCATTTTTAGAATTTATCAGATTTCTGCCCGATTTGGCGTCGACCGATATTGACGGCCGATTCCAGGATTTTTATTTTAAAACCTATAAAGAATTTCTTGAAACGAATTTCACCATGATTCTTATAATAATATTCTTGATTTTTGAGAATTTTTGTGGATCGTTCCGAGATACTTGATTTTCGGATGATTCCGGTATTTTTCCGAAAGTTTTCCGCATCCGCAACCGAATCCCGAGAATCCGCCACTCTAATTATTTTCACTTTTTATTCCAAGAAAATATCTTCCTTTTTCCATTTTCTTTTCCATTTTCCTATTTTCTTTCCTTCCTTTTCCTTCCACCAAATTCCACCAAATTCTCCATTCTTCTATTTTCTTCTCCAACCTTCCACCAAAAATATCTCCTCCACCAAAAATATCTTCTCCAAAATATCCAACTCCTCTCCCATCACCATGGCCGGCTAAAGAGCCACCTCACCCCCATTTTACAAATAACCCCCTCTCTTTTACATTTTTACATCACCTTCACAATTCCAATCCTATATAAACCTTTCCTTCTTCATTTCACTTCATTTTTCTCTTCACCAACACCTTAACTACCACCAACTCCTCCTTTATCTCCACCATAACAAAAACCACTACAACTTCTCCAACTCCTTACCTTCATCTTCTTCCTCCTCCATCTCCATGTAAACCACCACAAACTTCAAACAACTCCACCAAAACCTCCACCTTCTCCTTTACCTTTTCCAAAACATACCACCACTAAAATCCTTCACCAAAACCATCACCCCACCACCAACTTCAAGGGCCAGCCACCTCCTTTGGATTGGGGCCGAGCTCTTCTTCGTCGGCAACGTCTCCAATGATTATTCCGGTAATCGTTCGCGATTATTCCGGTAATCATTTCGGGTAACGCCTCCGATGATTATTCCGGTAATCGTTTACGATTATTCCGGTAATCATTTCGGGCAACGTCTCTGATGGTTATTCCGGTAATCGTTTACGATTATTCCGGTAATCATTTCGGGCAACGTCTCCGATGATTATTCCGGTAATCATTCACGATTATTCCGGTAATTTTTTCGGTGATAATTGCAACGACAAACACTAACATCACCACCACCATCTTTTTCTTAAACTTTCATCATCACCTTCTTCATCTTCATCAAGTAATACCACCACCCTGAAATCACCTTTCCCTTCCTCTCTTCCTCTCTGTTGATTGCTGACGCGGATCTCCACCCCGCGTCTCGGCAATTCCTTAACGCAATCCGCGCGTTCCTGTATTGATACGACGCGGAGCCCATGCCCGCGTCGGTGTTCTTCTTATTTTAACGCGACGCAGAACCCACGTCCGCGTCCGCATTCTCCTCGCGTCCTGACTTGAACGCAGACCTCGCGTTTGTGGCATCTATGCGACGCGAACCCCGCGTCTGCTACTCCCGCGTCTGCTACTTTCACGTCTGCTACTCCCGCGTCTACTACTTTCGCGTATGCTACTCCCGCGTCTGCAACCCTCGCGTCTCACTCTCAAAACCCGCGTCTCCCTGTACACTCTCTCTTCCCATATACTTCTCTCTCTAGATTTCCCTCTCTCTAACTCTTTCTCTCTCCTCTTCACTTTCTCTATCTAAATATTTATATCATATTTTACGGCGCGTGCGCGAGTTCCATGGATTTCGGACTTTTCGACATTCTGGTGATTTAGGCGAGTGTCCTCACCTCCATTTGGATTTCCCCGCTTTGTCGGGTCGACATGTATTTTATTCCATGTTTATATGTATTTTACTGCTTTATACTATGCGTGGCCGACCCTTCGTGGTCGTTGAACTCTAGGTTTCTGCCCACTCCTGGGATGGCTGGTAACCACTGAGAGTGCGAGCGTTCTTGGTCCCTCAGCCCTCAGCCTCCGGTCTCTCACTATCTTGAAAGAGAAGTGATTGGGACCGTCAGGTTCTCAGCACTACCTCCAGACCATTCAGCCTCCGGTCACTCACTATCTCGAAAGGGAAGTGATTGGGACCGTCAGGTCTTCAGCTTCGCCTGGTTATCATGATCAGCGTTCAGCGCTTTACCACTAGATTCGTCTAGGCGAGATGCTGCCGGACTTCCTACTCGCACTTTAAGCCGAGTTGTCCCGGTAACCGTGCCAGATGCTCCAGTGTTAAATACTGTTTGCTGTCTGTACTTCCAGCTTGCTCAGCTCCGCTTGGTTGTGCTCAGCTACTACTTTGCCACATGCCATATATTTACCTGATATGTTAACACTTGCCATGTTATTACTTCATACCTGTTACATGCATGCTACTATTTAACACCTGTTTATATCACCTGACACATGATATGTTATCACCTGATCACCCGACATGCTACTACTTGACAGTGGCTCATGTTATATCACCTGTTCCCGGCGGATCCTGAATGGAACTAAGTGCCACACGGAGCAAAGTGCCACATCACACACGTGGTGGGGGCCACCTCTTGAATCTGTGGGGGCCACCTCTAGAATCCATTCCCCTCAGAACAAAGTGCCACATGGAACAAAGTGCCACACCACATACGTGGTGGGGGCCACCTCTTGAATCTATGGGGGCCACCTCTTGAATCTGTAGGGCCATCTCCTGCCTGTACCTGATCTCTTGTTATGAACTCCTGTCATGACCAGATAATTAAGCCATAAAAAGGATAACCTGCACGGGGAATGGGAGGAAGTGATGGATGCCGGTATGATGCCTTGCTTATAGTAGTGGAATACCAGAACTGACGATTCGTGTTAGGGGGATTTCAGGCCCCCAGAAGATGCGTGTTAGGGGGATTTAAGGCCCCCAAATGGCTGTGTCCCGGGCGGTCGGGAACTACTATAAGAGGAGCTATCAGTTCTTCATCAGCTTCCAGTAACAACCCTCGGCTTGCTTATATATGGATGTATGTGTGTTGGGATGTACACCAGGACACATACCTAGATATATGGGTCAGACGAGTAAAAATAATAAAAGATGCCTGTTATGTACTCCTGTTATGCCTGTTATGAACTCCCGTTATGCTTGTTATGATTCCTGTTATGCCTGTTATGTACTCCTGTTATTACCGTTGTATGATTTGTCACGAATGCTTTCATCAGATTTTACATCGGATTTTCGGTTTTATGATTATTATCATATTAGCTACTCATACCCTGTTTTATTACCCATGTTCCATCCCTTCAGTCTTCTGCTCCTATCTTATCATACCATGAGTACCTCCTGCTTGATATCACTTGTTATATATCTACCTTGCTTACATGCTTCTGCTCACGACACAGTTTTCAATGCATGATTATGATTCGGTTTTATCGATACACTTGTACTTATCTCAGCACGCCATCTGGCTTTTGTATCACCACTCGCCTGGGGAGTTCTATCTGACTCCCCTGGATCCTCATGTCCAGGTCATGGAGCTTGGAGCGTGTGGACTCTCCCTGTTACTAATCAGAGTGGCGCAGCGGTAGCGTGGATCTCCAGCAGACCGCCCAGAGCTCTATTCTTCCAGGCCCCCTGTGCGCCTCTCGAGTTTTCCTTTTGTAAACTCGTGAGTGCCTTTGATACTGTTCATACTTGTACATCTCTTTGTAATCTCGCAATTGCGCATATCAGTGATGTAATATTCATGTAATATTGGATCACCTCTGGTGATAACTTTGTAATTGTACTCATATGTTGGAATGTATAATGCACCACTTACTTCCGTACTCTGATTCTTGCCTGTACTGATGCTTAGCGTATATACGTGAGGGTATTTCTGACCTGCGTATATACGTTGCAGTAACGTCCCCGTACCCGCAGGATCGGGGCGTTACAGGATGGTATCAGAGCCTAGGCTCTCGCATCCTCAGTACGTCCAGACGGCAAATTAATGGTAAAGAAATTTGCAACTGGAATGCATGAGTCCTGGTTATACACTCCAACTACAAGTGCAGAGTTGTCTATTCTTTCTTGATCATCCTTCTCTTGATTCCTAATCCCTTCCATATATCCACTGTTTTGGTTTTTCGAAGCCTTTATACCAACTTAAGATATAGATATACTAGAGAGGTAGTGGCTGGTTCTGAGTGAAGCTATTATGTGCTCTCTTCGGCCAATTCTATGAAGTTCGGGTATTCTCAGAATGGATCTGCTATCGGGTTGTCTTTCAGAAGTCAGTAATCAGGATTCAGATATTCTCTATTCTTGGCTATATCTTTCAGAGTGATCGACGCCCGGTATTCGGAAGTCTTAACTATCAGGGTTTTCTTTATCTTCAGTATTCTGGCTCATTCTCAGAGTGACATGAAGTATGCAATACAACTAGAATTCTATTGCAAAGCTGTGTTATCAGTCAGTATTATTCGGCATTATTTGAAGATTTATACAACCGGAAGTGCAGAAGGTGTCTATATTCTGATTATTGTTCAGCCAACTTAAGAGCCCTACCTATAGTGCTTCATATCTTAATTGGTATAAATTCCGCCTTTGTCCCCTTTGTGTTCATTTACCCCTTATCGAAATTGCGAGGACGCAATTTTTTGTAAGGTGGATGGAATGTAACACCCCGCTCCCGGAATACGTACGTAGTTGCGTATTCAGATTTTTCGATCGTATTTTTCGACTTACTTCCTGTATTTATTTTGTATTATGAATTATTTATATGATCGTTTTGTCTTGGATCCGGATTCGTGAACTCAGAGTCTGCTCTTCTCTGAACCAGGGACCCGATCCTAGTGTCTTACTCAATTTGATCTTTTCGGTATTCAGATTTGACAGATTTCAGTTTCAAATATCATTTTCCAATATTTTAGATTTTCTATGATTTTCTGAAATTTTCCTGAAATAAATGGAAAATCTTCAAAACCGGTGTCGACCAGCACTGCTGACCGACTTCTGAATTTTTTTAATTTACAAATGGAGTCAAATTTTGAGAAACCGCTTTCGCATATGTTCTTAGAATAATATTTACTATCTTAATTCATTTTTTGGGCATTTTTAGAATTTATCAGATTTCTGCCCAATTTGGCGTCAACCGATATTGACGGCCGATTCCAAGATTTTTATTTTAAAACTTATAAAGAATTTCTTGAAACGAATTTCACCATGATTCTTAGAATAATATTCTTGATTTTTGAGAATTTTTGTGGATCATTCCGAGATACTTGATTTTTGGACGATTCCGGTATTTTTCCGAAAGTTTTCCGCATCCGCAACCGAATCCCGGGAATCCGCCACTCTAATTATTTTCACTTTTTATTCTAAGAAAATATCTTCCTTTTTCCATTTTCTTTTCCATTTTCCTATTTTCTTTCCTTCCTTTTCCTTCCACCAAATTCCACCAAATTCTCCATTCTTCCATTTTCTTCTCCAACCTTCCACCAAAAATATCTCCTCCACCAAAAATATCTTCTCCAAAATATCCAACTCCTCTCCCATCACCATGGCCGGCTAAAGAGCCACCTCACCCCCCATTTTACAAATAACCCCCTCTCTTTTACATTTTTACATCACCTTCACAATTCCAAATCCTATATAAACCTTTCCTTCTTCATTTCACTTCATTTTTCTCTTCACCAACACCTTAACTACCACCAACTCCTCCTTTATCTCCACCATAACAAAAACCACTACAACTTCTCCAACTCTTTACCTTCATCTTCTTCCTCCTCCATCTCCATGTAAACCACCACAAACTTCAAACAACTCCACCAAAACCTCCACCTTCTCCTTTACCTTTTCCAAAACATACCACCACTAAAATCCTTCACCAAAACCATCACCCCACCACCAACTTCAAGGGCCGGCCACCTCCTTTGGATTGGGGCCGAGCTCTTCTTCGTCGGCAACGTCTCCAATGATTATTCCGGTAATCGTTCGCGATTATTCCGGTAATCATTTCGGGTAACGCCTCCGATGATTATTCCGGTAATCGTTTACGATTATTCCGGTAATCATTTCGGGCAACGTCTCCGATGGTTATTCCGGTAATCGTTTACGATTATTCCGGTAATCATTTCGGGCAACGTCTCCGATGATTATTTCGGTAATCGTTCACGATTATTCCGGTAATCTTTTTGGTGATAATTGCAACGACAAACACTAACATCACCACCACCATCTTTTTCTTAAACTTTCATCATCACCTTCTTCATCTTCATCAAGTAATACCACCACCCCGAAATCACCTTTCCCTTCCTTTCTTCCTCTCTGTTGATTGCTGACGCGGATCTCCACCCCGCGTCTAGGCAATTCCTTAACGCAATCCGCGCGTTCCTGTATTGATACGACGCGGAGCCCATGCCCGCGTCGGTGTTCTTCTTATGTTAACGCGACGCAGAACCCACGTCCGCGTCCGCATTCTCCTCGCGTCCTGACTTGAACGCAGACCTCGCGTTTGTGGCATCTATGCGACGCGAACCCCGCGTCTGCTACTCCCGCGTCTGCTACTTTCACGTCTGCTACTCCCGCGTCTACTACTTTCGCGTCTGCTACTCCCGCGTCTGCAACCCTCGCGTCTCACTCTCAAAACCCGCGTCTCCTGTACACTCTCTCTTCCCATATACTTCTCTCTCTAGATTTCCCTCTCTCTAACTCTTTCTCTCTCCTCTTCACTTTCTCTCTCTAAATATTTATATCATATTTTACGGCGCGTGCGCGAGTTCCATGGATTTCGGACTTTTCGACATTCCGGTGATTTAGGCGAGTGTCCTCGCCTCCATTTGGATTTCCCCGCTTTGTCGGGTCGACATGTATTTTATTCCATGTTTATATGTATTTTACTGCTTTATACTATGCATGGCCGACCCTTTGTGGTCGTTGAACTCTGGGTTTCTGCCCACTCCTGGGATGGCTGGTAACCACCGAGAGTGCGAGCGTTCTTGGTCCCTCAGCCCTCAGCCTCCGGTCTCTCACTATCTTGAAAGAGAAGTGATTGGGACCGTCAGGTTCTCAGCACTACCTCCAGACTATTCAGCCTCCGGTCACTCACTATCTCGAAAGGGAAGTGATTGGGACCGTCAGGTCTTCAGCTTCGCCTGGTTATCATGATCAGCATTCAGCACTTTACCACTAGATTCGTCTAGGCGAGATGCTGCCGGACTTCCTACTCGCACTTTAAGCTGAGTTGTCCCGGTAACCGTGCCAGATGCTCCAGTGTTAAATACTGTTTGCTATCTGTACTTCCAGCTTGCTCAGCTCCGCTTGGTTGTGCTCAGCTACTACTTTGCCACATGCCATATATTTACCTGATATGTTAACACTTGCCATGTCATTACTTCATACCTGTTACATGCATGCTACTATTTAACACCTGTTTATATCACCTGACACATGATATGTTATCACCTGACCACCCGACATGCTACTACTTGACACTGGCTCATGTTATATCACCTGTTCCCGGCGGATCCTGAATGGAACTAAGTGCCACACAGAGCAAAGTGTCACATCACACACGTGGTGGGGGCCACCTCTTGAATCTGTGGGGGCCACCTCTAGAATCCATTCCCCTCAGAACAAAGTGCCACACCACATACGTGGTGGGGCCACCTCTTGAATCTGTGGGGGCCACCTCTTGAATCTGTAGGGCCATCTCCTGCCTGTACCTGATCTCTTGTTATGAACTCCTGTCATGACCAGATAATTAAGCCATAAAAAGGATAACCTGCACGGGGAATGGGAGGAAGTGATGGATGCCGGTATGATGCCTTGCTTATAGTAGTGGAATACCAGAACTGACGATTCGTGTTAGGGGAATTTCAGGCCCCCAGAAGATGCGTGTTAGGGGGATTTAAGGCCCCCAAATGGCTGTGTCCCGGGCGGTCGGGAACTACTATAAGAGGAGCTATCAGTTCTTCATCAGCTTCCAGTAATAACCCTCGTCTTGCTTATATATGGATGTATCTGTGTTGGGATGTACACCAGGACACATACCTAGATATATGGGTCAGACGAGTAATAATAATAAAAGATGCCTGTTATGTACTCCTGTTATGCCTGTTATGAACTCCCGTTATGCTTGTTATGATTCCTGTTATGCCTGTTATGTACTCCTGTTATTACCGTTGTATAATTTGCCATGAATGCTTTCATCGGATTTTACATCGGATTTCTGGTTTTATGATTATTATCATATTAGCTACTCATACCCTGTTTTATTACCCATGTTCCATCCCTTCAGTCTTCTGCTCCTATCTTATCATACCATGAGTACCTCCTGCTTGATATCACTTGTTATATATCTACCTTGCTTACATGCTTCTGCTCACGACACAGTTTTCAATGCATGATTATGATTCGGTTTTATCGATACACTTGTACTTATCTCAGCACGCCATCTGGCTTTTGTATCACCACTCGCCTGGGGAGTTCTATCTGACTCCCCTGGATCCTCATGTCCAGGTCATGGAGCTTGGAGCGTGTGGACTCTCCCTGTTGCTAATCAGAGTGGCGCAGCGGTAGCGTGGATCTCCAGCAGACCGCCCAGAGCTCTATTCTTTTAGGCCCCCTGTGCGCCTCTCGAGTTTTCCTTTTGTAAACTCGTGAGTGCCTTTGATACTGTTCATACTTGTACATCTCTTTGTAATCTCGCAATTGCGCATATCAGTGATGTAATATTCATGTAATATTGGATCACCTCTGGTGATAACTTTGTAATTGTACTCATATGTTGGAATGTATAATGCACCACTTACTTCCGTACTCTGATTCTTGCCTATACTGATGCTTAGCGTATATACGTGAGGGTATTTCTGACCTGCGTATATACGTTGCAGTGACGTCCCCGTACCCGCAGGATCGGGGCGTTACATGTTTCACAAGCTCATCATACACATCATGCATTATGTATAGCAGAGTTTATTCATGTACTTATTGTATTTGAAAAGGTCACTTAACTAAATTTTATTTTGATCGCATATATTTGGGTTCGAAGTACTAATGTCATAGGACCCAAGAAAATATGAATACAAAAATCAACAACTTCGTTATTTGATATAGGTACACACCAAGCCTCCGAGACGTAGGGAGCGGTGGTATCTTGATAGCAGTTGCTCAAGATATATGACTTGTGATATCAATAATTTTGTAACCCAGTCAAGATATTATGAAGGTGGCACCGTTACCTTCGGAGATGACTCAAAAGACAAGATTATCGATATAAGTAACATTAAAGTTGGTTCATCTCCATTGATTAAAAATATTGTTTTAATTGATGGTCTCATGCATAACCTCTCGAGTATTAGTTGACTTTGTAATCAAGGTTTTAAAGTTATTTTTGAAGATTCGTCTTACAATGTTTTAGATGGTAAAACCAATGCTTGCATTTTTTTTCAGATTTTGTGAAAATAATGTGTATATTATTGATATGCTAAATTTAGATTGCAATACTACATGTTTAAATTCTTTCAATGAGGATTCTTGGTTCTGGCAAAGAAGATTAGGCAATGTCTTTTGACCATCTATCTAGAATTAACTCTAAGAAATTGGTGAAGGATATTCCTTACTTGAAGTTTGAAAAGGACCGCATTTGTGATGCGTGCGAACTTGAAAAATAAACTAAGTCCTCTTTCAAACTAATCAAGGATATCATGACATCTAGACCGTTAGAGTTAATCCACATGGATTTGTTTGGTCCTATTGAAACCAAGAGTTTAAATGGAAACCGTTTTGTTTTTGTTTTAGTTGACGATTTTTCTTGTTTTATAACAATCAAGCTTTTTCGTATTTTAATATTTTTAGAAAGAAGGTTGAAAAAGAAAAAGATTTTTTTATTTGCGCATAAAAAGTGATAGAGGTGGTGAATTCATTACCAATTCTTTTATCACTTATTATGAAGAAAATGAAATTAGGCATAAATCATCTTGTCCTAGAACTCCGCAACTAAATGGAGTCGTTTAAAGGAAGAATCATACTCTTAAAGAAATGGCTAGAATAATGATTAGTGAATATGGACTTCCTCAATATTTATAGGCTGAGGCCGTAAATACTTCATGTTACATATCAAATAGAATTTATTTAATAAAAATATTTTCAAAACTTCTTTTGAAATTTACTATTTCAGAAAGCCTAATGTTACTTATTTTAGAGATTTTAGATGCAAATATTTTGTTTTAAACACCAAAGATAACTTAGGAGAATTTGATGCTAAAGCTTTTGAAGTTATTTTTGTTGGTTATTCTAACACTGGTAAGGCTTATAGAATCATCAATAAATCTACTTGGACAATTGAAGAATCTATGCATGTTAACTTTAAAGAATCTAATGCTTTTGAGAGGAATGTTGTAGAGATTAATTCTCTAGGTGAGGACATAGAGAAAGTAACCTTGAAGGACTCACCTATCCAAGAAGATAAGCTAAAGCTTGATAAATAAGGTGAAGTTCAAGAGGTCAAAGTGGTGCCAACACAACCACTTCCAAAAGATTAGAGATATGCTTCAAGTTATCTCAAGAAACTCATCATAGGTGATGTATCAAAAGGGGTAACTACTTACTCCAAACTTCATAATTTTTTATTGCCATGTTGCTTTTATTTTTCAAATAAAACAAAGAACATCCTCGCAGCCGAGGGTAACTCATAGTAGTTGCTTGTAATGTAAGAAAAGCACAATCAATTTGAGCGCAACCAAATTGACACCTTATCCCTAGACCCCCATGATAGACCAACAATTGGTACTAAATAGATTTTTAGGAACAAGTTGGATGAGTCGGGTAATATTGTTAGAAATAAAGCTAGGTTAGTGGCCCAAGGTTACACCTAAATTGAAGGTATCGATTTTGAGAAAACTTTTTCACCCGTAGCACGACTTGAAGTCATACGAATTACACTTGCTTTTGCTTCTTATAAAGATTTCAAACTTTCTCAAATGGATGTCAAAAACACATTTTTAAATGATTTTATTGAAGAGGAAATGTATGTTGAACAACCCCTAGGGTTTGTTGATCCTACATATCCGGATTTTGTTTTCAAATTAGATAAAGCTTTATATGGTTTAAAAAATTCCAAGAGTTTGGTATGAAAGACTTTCAATATTTCTTGCTTCAAATAGTTTTGTAAAAGGTAAAGTAGATACTACTTTGTTTACAAAGGATGCAAATAGTGATATTCTTATTATTCAAATATATATTGATGATATTACATTTAGATTTACTAATGAAAAGCTTTGCAAAAATTTTGAATCATGAATGAAGAATGTGTTTGAGAGTCTATGGTGGATGTGCTAAACTACTTCATTGGACTCCAAATCAAGTAAAGAAGTGATGAAATTTTTATAAATCAAGGCAAGTACACAAGGGAACCCAACAACAAATTTAGGCTTGAAGGGGCAAAGTCAAGCAAAACTCCCATGGCTACCACAACAAAACTTGACAAGGATGATCAAGGTATAAATATAGACATTAAACTATATAGAAGCATGATTGATAGTTTACTTTATTTAACGGTAGGCCGGACATTATGTTTAGTGCATGTCTATGTGCTAGCTAATTTTGTCCTAAAGAGTCTCACTTGATTGCGGTAAAACGTATTATTAGGTATCTTAAGGGCACATTGGAATGGGCTTATGGTATTCGAAACCGGACAATTTTTCATGATGAGTTTTCAGATGCTGACTATGCTGGTTGTAGAGTGGATAGGAAGAGTAAAAGTAAAACTTGTCAATTTTTAAGAAATTATCTGGTTTCATGATCTTCCAAGAAACAAAATCTGTAACCCTCTCAACCGCCGAGGCGGAGTATGTTGCTGCTGGGGCTTGTTGCGCATAAGTCTTTAAGATGAAACATACTCTCCTTGATTATGATTTGCATTATGATCATATTAAACTATTTTGTGATAATACTAGTACTATTCATATGACTAAAAATGTAAATCAATATAGTAATATAAGGCACATAGAAATTCGATATCACTTTCTTAGAGATTACTATGAGAAAGGAGATATTGAAATTGGTTATGTTTTAAATGATTTTCAACTACCAGATATTTTTACTAAGCCACTTGATTTCAATAGATTTTCTTTCATTTATGGTGAACTTAATATTTGTATTATAGATTCATGAGTTTTTTCTTATTGATATAATGATTTATTTTGTTTAAGATCTATATTTTTTTTTGCTTACCCTTTTTGATGCATGAGAAAAAGGGGAGAAGTGTTTATTATTGAGTATTTATTGGGTATATATATATTAGCTTGATTCATGCTTGATTCATGCTCGATTCATGCTCATATGCAATGCTACAGTTTAAATGCTTTCAAGGTATATGTATGTTTTATCTAAACAAGAAGTATACATGCATATTCTAAACACAAATGAGTTCATAATAGAATTTGCATGAAAAGCAAGTGACTCAAGGGTATATATGTATAGCTAAAGTTTTAATCAAATTAACATATACATGAGCTAAATACATTTTCATGAAAACATGTACAAAATAGGGAAAACAAGTTCAAATGTAAGAATCATCAAAACTAGGCTATACTAATACATCTAATGGGTACAAATGAGAAATTAAGTGCAAACATATAAGAATCAAATGTAGTTCATTAGTTGTATAAGTATATACACATGTTTTAATGAAAAACTACATTTAAACATGTAATCAAAACATGAGTGTAAAACCATAAACAAACATGAACATTAAGGTAAATGCACATGTTTTAGAGATATGATATACACAATAGCTAAATTAAAGTGAGAACACAAAATATAAATCCATATAAAAATGGGTGTATCTCAAATACTACATATGTGTGTCACAAGTCTAATTATAATGGAATTCAACAAAATAATCATGAAAAATCAAAACATGCTAAAAATCAACAATATGAAAGCATGTGAACTAAATGGGAGTTAGAGATAGTTACCAAAAATCATTAGGGCTTATTTTTAGGTCTCCAAACAATGGTGGTCCTTCCACCAAAACTCCCCTTGAAAGTGATACATCCAAAAGTGTCACCATTTGCTCGGAATGCATCCACCATCAAGGCACCAATGCCATCACGTCAAGTGAGAGCCCACACCTACATCAAATAAAATAGGAGTGAATTTTGGTACCCATACTCTATTGGGCCGATGGGGTTAGCACATTTCCTAACCCAAATAAATTTGTTTGCAAAATTTGAATCATGTATCCTATCATAGCAAAACTTAGCAAGGTGGCCCTTACGTCCACAATGTGTACAAGTGTACACATGAGCATACATAAAATCATGTGTGTATGCATGATGAGTATGTGTATGCTGTGGTTTGTGTACATGCATATGAGGAGCATGTTTCTTGCGAAACATGGATTCCAAACTTATGTGGTTCATGACACAATGGATCAAAGTGGAGCCCAAACAATCAACACACTTCTTTAACATAGTTATATCATTTTCAACTTTAGAAGAAGAGGTGGAGCAAGCAAAAGGTACACTAGATGATGAAGCATGGCAAACATGTGAATTTAAATCATTTTCAAAGAGATATTTTCCTTTGAAACCAAATCTAGTTCTTTTGAAATTGAAATAATTTTGTTTTTCAAAGAATCATTTTCTTTTAAATAATTTCAAGTTTTGAAGATAAAATCTCATTTTTCTTCAAAATATCATTAAATTATTTTTATTTTTTAAAATTTCATTTTCCTTTAAAACAAGGTCAAGTTGAGTTTTCAAGGAATCCCTTTCACTTGAAATCTCAACCCTCTCTTGCAAAACCACATTAAGTTTTGAAAACAAATCCTTATTTTTTTCTTTTAATTTAAGACTTTTTTTTTTCAAAACTTTATACTTTCTCTAACAAGTTTTCACACACAATAGATAGTTCTTCATTCAAATCATGGGCATGCATAATATCATCTCCTGAAGAACTAACACAATCATCTAAATGAGTTTCTGATTTTACCTCAAGGGAGTCATTCCCTTGGACCATATAGCAACTTTGCTCGGACTCATCCATCAAGGGTTCCTCCTCCACATATTTTGTCATTTATAGCTTGAGAGAGGTCAAAGTGTTCCACGCTGTAAAAACGGAATCACAATGAGAAACCAACATAAGATATTCTTTGCTTTGAGTGCGCCTAAGTGCCTCTAGGGCTTGTGTATTGACCTCTATATGCTTGCTATTATCAAGATAGGATTTCTTGATAGTAGTAAGGTACACATGCAATCCTAGGGCTTTCAAATAAACACTAATCCTAATCTTCCTTACGTCGATGTTAGAAACATCAAATATAGGAGGGGTCATAAAATCCATGAGTGTATAAATTATATGTGTGCAAATACAAATATAGATTAGCTAACCAAGATCTCACTCCTAGGTGGTTAAACCTAATATCAGGAGCGTAGGCTCTGAGACCAATTGAAAACACACCTAGAGCGTAGGTGTATGGCTAACTAATGACAAATGATGCAAAATTAAAAATAAATTGCAACACACTTAGTGTAACCAAAGAGTGTAGCCGAATTCCCGGTGAAGGCCCTGGACTAACTCCTCTAAATTTCTCTAAATAAGAGTTGAGGTGCTATATGAAGCTCTCTTGGTTCAACACAAGTGTGGCACATAAACAATACCAAGCATATAAGATATGAGCAATATGAATCAATGCAAGATATAAAGAAAGAGAGAGAGTTTATAGATAGTGGATCAATCGCAAACAACAAGATATGTATCGAGATTCGAGCCACTGCTCTACGTCCCCGCCTTCCACACAGAAGGTTTTCCACTAATGCTTTCACATAGGACTTCCCACATAGGGAACCTCCACTGAGGATTTGGTAATACAAAGTTAGAGTACACAAGTCCTCTCTCAATAAACAAAACCTCTACACAAGAGGCAAGGCACAACAACAATCACCACTCACTAGAGGGATAAGGCACTAAGCCAAACAACAACAATCACCTCTACACTTAGAGGGATAGGCACAAAGCCAAAACTTCAATCTCAATCATCTCTACACTTAGAGGGATACCAACAAACACAATCACCTCTACACTTAGAGGGATATCCAAAGTAAAGAAAGATTACAACTCTTGGTGGTCTCAAAGATCACAAACAATTTTGGTGATCACAATAGACCACATACCAATTTTCTCACAAAAACTAGATCTTATAGATAGGATAGAGATGATAGCTCAAGTGTGAGAAAAATAAAGAGTTTGAAAATCAAAATCACAAAGAAAAACACTTAGGAAAAACTCTAGATAGAAATATAAATGAAGATCAAAACCAATTCCCAAATACTCTCTTTTTCTTTAATTTTCCAACACTTTAAAACAAGTAAAGATAAAATCTTTTAGCCCAAAAATACTTTTAAAAACTTGTTGTTAAGCACTTGTAAAGATGGGAAAAATTGCTTTCTAAAAGCTTATTAAAAATCACTCAAGAGAAGGCATATATATAGCCTCTCAATAATCTGCCTGTTGGCAGTCTGAAATGGTCAAAAATGACCTCCCGGTCAACCGCTCGGTCGACTGGCGCAACAGTTATATTTATGACCGTTGTGCCTCTGGTCGACCGTCCGGCGTCGACCGGCCAGCACCCGGAGTGGGGTGCTCTCAGTCGGTCGACCGCGCGGTCGACCGGCCTTCATGGTTGGCCATGTGCACGTCCCTTGTTCACATCAGTCAACCATTCCGGTCGACCGACCACTGGTCCGGTCGACCGGCTCGGTTGACCGCCAGCTGATCTGGCTAGGGATTAAGGGTATTGAATACTTGTCTTTTTAATTTCAATTAAATCCTACAAAATCACATAAATTGCACAAAAATAAGTTCTTATAAGATATTTGAAATACAAATATGTGTGAGTGACTAAAATTCAACACGTATTTTTAAACAATTTGAACTATTTTTGTGATATGAAAATTAGGCTTAAATACAAAATCCGTATTTTCCAAAACTTAGATTTTTGAAATAAAAAACTGTTTTCTCCAAAACTCATATGGATACAAAAACAGATATTGAAACAAATTTGAAGGATATTGTATATGGATAGAATCCAATATACATATAAGATATTTATCTATATTTTTGATATGAAATCCAAAACTGGTTAAATCGAAAATCAAAACCAATAAACTTTAAACTTATGTGTGTATGTGAACTTGAGGATATCAACACTATCTACCTTACACAAGATCTAAACATATTAAACTAAACAAACCGAGATCTTCTTGTAGTACTCCTTCTCCAAGTCGACTCAATTCAAACACGATCTAACGAGCTTGACTCCAACCGAGTGCTAGATCCGATCTTGACGCGCGAGCTCTTGAATCAATACCTATAAGCTCCAAAACTCCTTTGTTGAAATTAAACACCTACTAATATCTTGGTCAATCACTGAAACTATTTAACACAAGATTATTAGTAAACTATAACTACATGTTTAGTCTTAATATATATTTCACATTTTTCTTAAATATTTTTATATCAGTTTAGAACTTGTATCTCATTGCTATACATATTTTCCCTCTTCTAAAATTCTTACAAAAATGATTTAAAGTTTTCTTAATTTTCAAAACGAACCTCGGCCCTGTTTTTGGCATAGGTCGGCCGACCAAGCGGCCGGCCGTGCCTATTATAGGTCTGAATGGTCGACTGCATGGTTAACCGAATCTCTAGGAGAAGAGTGTGCATGTTGGTGCACATTCCCAGTCGACCGACTGTAATCATTTTAGCCCCGGTTAAACACGATCGACCGATTGGTCAACCGATAGCCAACGGTCAATTTTTTAAGAAAATGGCCGGTCAATCGAGCGTTCGACTGACAGATTGCCAGAATGCCAGTAACGGCCAGAATTTGAAATCTGTATTTTTATTATTTTTTTAAAATGTGGAGATTTGAATTCCTAGTAAAATTCTTCCCTTTAAGACCTCGTAAACAATTCTAGAAGTGTTTTTTCTAAAGGCTATATAAAAAGTCATTGGGATTAGGTTTATACAACAATAAATTTTATTGAAAATCAAGTTTTTGCTTTCAAGAGAAAAAGTTTTCAAAGTTTTCTTTTGTGCTCTCATTTTTAAAGTTTTAATTCAGTTTTTTTGCTCGTAAAATCATGCTATTCTGATTTTCACTCTCTCATACATCCTTGATCTTCAAATTTATTTTTTACTCTATAAGAATTTCTAAGAGTTGAAAGAGAGTGTTTGTGATCTCTTGATCACCAAGAGCTTGTATTCTCAATTGGATTTGTGCTGCCTCTGGTATAGAGAATTGAGTTAGAGTTGTATATTCTGAGTGGTTGTAATTCCTTATTATAAGATCTCTTTGTGAAAGATCCAATAGTGGATAGTGAAATTCTTCACAGTGGTAAAGGCGGGGACGTAGAGCAGTGACTCGAACTTTAAAGCATATTTTTTGTTTGCGATTGTCTTATTGTCTCTTTTTACTTATTATTGTTCATTCATTTTAATCGATCAATACTCATCTCAATAAGACAACAATTGAGCATCTCAACTCTTATCTAGAAGAATCACGAGGAGAAGTTCAGAGCCTTTCACAAGGAATCCAGCTTCAAATCTTATTTTGAGTGATCGGTTGCATCATTCATCTTAAATTGATTAGAATTTGTATTTGATTAGCTTTATACCTATTCACCCCCCTCTAGGTATAATTTCAACAGCCACTTACTATAGGTAGAATTGAGAACCTTGCACTATTCGAAATTTTGTATATTTCTGTATAGGTTTACCTCTATCAGGCAAATACCTAGATATATGAGTAGAATGAGGAGTAATAATATTAAGATGTTAATCGATAATTCGTCGTGTTGTTCTGAAATTCGGATCGTATACACTCAGATTATGGTGAAGTAAGGCATAAGGTATATAGATAAGAGTTTTCATGTTTGGATTATTCCTTAGATGTACTAATCTCATGAACCGTAAACTTAGCTTGTATAGCTGGTTTTTCGATGTTATAGGTTTTATCGATTTTTTATCAGTTTTATGTTGTTTCTCAGTTTAGGAGATAATTTAGGTTGGTTGTATGAAATCTTGATACGGTGATGTGAGATATAAGGTATATATTTGAAAGTTTCCTTATTTAGATTATTCCTTCGATGTACTAATCTCACGGATTGGTAACTTGGCTTGTATAACTGATTTTGTCACTTTAACTTACTTTCTATCTTTTTGCCTGCTCTTGTATGCCTTTCCTTGCACGCCACTTGGCGCTCATCCTACCACTCGTTAGGTTGCTTCTGACAACGTTAGAGCTGCTTGCCCAGATTTAGAGCTTGGAGCTCATGTATTCTCCCAGTTGCTGATCAGATGTGCAGCGAAAGTGGGGATCTTTGGTAGACTTTCCAGGACTCTATCCTTCTAGGCCTCCCTGCTCGTCTCTCGAGTTTTCTTTTGTAACTCGTAAGCGCCTTTTGTACTATTCATAATTGTATATCTCTTTGTATTCTCGTATTTGCGTCTATCGGTGATGTAATATTCTTATAATATTGTGTCACATTTTATGATAATTTTTTTAATTATACTCATATGTTGGAATGTATAATGCACCACATACTTTCGAACTCTGACTCTCGCCTGTACTGATACTTAGTGCATATATGTGAGGGTGTTTCTGACTTGCGTATATACGTCGGATAACGTCCCGTACCCGTAGGATCAGGGTGTTACAGTTAGAGTTTGAGATCTAGAGAAAGTTAGGGAGAAAAAGAGAGGTAGTGGCTATTCACCTCAACTAGATCAGCCACCACACCACCACCTCGACCTCCTCCGGCCAAGTCGTCGGTTAGGGAAGGGAGAGAGATCATGAGGGGGAGAGAGCTTGAGGATGAGAAGGAGAGAGTTATGATTTGAAATGAGAATTTCTCTCAGTTATCTCCTTAAATATTTAGTAACCAATTTTTCTCATGTTGCCACCTATTAACACAATTTCCCATCTCCCCTCATGTTTCACCACCTCATGGTTGACCATGCCATCTCAACATTCCACAGAACTTGTATTATAATCCATATACACAAGTATAATATATGTTATCAAGATATTTATATATACATTTTCATATCCACACCATATATATTAATTATATAATAAATAGAGATTTATTCTCTTAGATTCCCGATAATCATATGATGAAATTTTAATAAGAAAGATCAAAGTCCAATCATTTTTGGTAATCAAAATTAACAACAATCATTTTTGATAATCAATATTAACTAAAATCGGGTATTACAAGAAGGCTTTCATGTCAAAGGTGTTATATGCATTAACTGTAGGTAACTTGATATATTCTATAGTTTGTACAAGGTCATCCATTGCTCAAGCAGTGGAAGTTGTCAGTAGATAAATGAGCAATCTCGGGCATGAGCACTGGAGAGCTGCTAAGTGGATCTTGAGATATCTGAAAAGAAGGTTAATATAACTTTGTGTTGTGAGGGTACAGACATTCATTTACATGGATATGTTGATTCTGACTTTGCAGGTGATATAGATAGTTAGAGGAGTCTACTGATTATATTTTCATGCTGGGTAGTGGAGAAGTAAGCTGAGTGTCGAAGTTGCAAACGATAGTTGCCTTGTCTACGATAGAGACTGAATATGTTGCAGGGACAAAAGCTTGTAAGGAGCTGATATGGCTAAATGATTTTATGAAAGATCTTGGCAAGGGGCAGATGAGCCCTTCACTACACAATGATAGCCATAATACTATAAAAACCTGCTAATAATCCAGTTTATCACGACAGAACCAAGCACATTGATGTGTGGTACCACTTCATTCATATACTTTTGAAGGATGGTGTGTTATCACTCGACACGATACACACAAGTCAAAGTCCTGCAGATATGTTGACCAAGTTGGTCACGGTGGAGAAGCTAAAAACATGTTCAGCTTCTGTAGGTCTTCCAGGCTGAGGATCTGGAGCTGAATCGTATCAAATTGACTATGAGTTGAGAGTTGGTGGAATACGAGAGAGAGAGAGAGCAAGAAGTGTCGTTGTTGTCACTCTCCAAGTGGGAGATTGTTAAGTTATGAAGCCTAATTATGTCTTGACGATTTGTCGTCCTACGCAGAGTCTTTATGCGGATTGACCTGCGCGATCATGTCTGAGGGTTGTAAGAATGGCAGGGAGCCACCTCCCAGGGGCTCAGGTGTGGAGCCCTAGGCCAAATTATTTTAAGAAGTTCCTCTTGCAGATCCCGGAGCAAGTGCGAAATACTCTAATAAAGAGGTTGTGCGAGTTCAGAGTTTCAAGTTGAGGACAGGATCAGAGTTTCGCTCTGCAGTAGCAACTTTGCTCCGGAGTAGCAGCTTGGTACACTCCGGAGGAGCACTCTGAAGTATCTACCTGGAGGAGCACTCTGAAGCGACATTGTAGAGCAGCACTTCGGAGATGCATGACAATGAAGCTGTCTAATCTGGAAGCTTCGTAGCCCATAAAACTCGAGGAACACGCGTCAGGGACAGTTTGTTGATTTCATAACTTGTAACTCTAATTTTCTTTATAAAACGAGATGCGTCATCATTAGAGTTAGTATGTAGAGCTGAAAGGTGTGTATGCCATTATAAATACAGAGCAGCTGTGAGGTTTTCTCTTCTCCTGCAATCTCTATGATAATATAGTGGATTTACGTTCGGCTCCATTGTTTTTCTCGATATGAGTTTTCTACGTAAATTTATGATGTTTTTTATTATGTATTTTATTTGTATTCTTTCTTCTTCCCGATTCATTCCACCCAACAATATATAGATCTCAAGCAACCAAAATATGCATGCGTAGAGACACCCTCCAACAATCTATTACCATTATTACAACGAGTGTGTTCTTGAGGATGTTGTTTTCCTTGGGAATGCGTTGCATGATATGTATGATGAGGTGTGATGGATGGGAAAACAATGTTAGCTGTCATGTGTCATGGGGTCTCTTCCATCAAGACAGAACCAACTCACTCTCAAAAACATTTCCAACCCCAGAACCCTCCCCTTTGGGGCCGTTTGTTTCACGTAAAAGTCCGTAATTCATAAATGACTTATAACCCAGTTGCAACTACGGCGTTTGTTTGGACCGTAATTCGTAAAAGACTTACACAACCCAATTACTCTTACTTGCAATTCAATTACCACTCAATTACAGCCCAGTTACAGTTAATTTTGTGATCATGCAAATTTGTATTATTTTTTATGTTAATATTAAATTTTTTAATATTTAGCATTTTTAATATTTATTTGCAATATTAAAACTTTTTAAATCACCAAATAGTTAATTTTGTGATCAACTTTTTCACTTACGACTTACACATTACAACAGCCAAACACCGTAAAATACAATACATTTCCACTTACAACTTTATATTACCAACCAAACACCATAAAGCTTACATGCATGTAACTCATTTACAAATATAAAAGATTTTACCAATTACAACTTACGAATTACGGCCAATTATTCCACCCCCCCCCCCCCCCCCCCCCCCCCCCCCCCCCCCCCCCCCCCCCCATCAGAGGTAACCTGCCATGCTGCACTACAATGCTGTACCAAATCCAAAACACATTATTTTGCACCATCCTTCCTCTCTCCAAGACCAAAATCACCTTCCCATGCTAGAAAATACAACTAACAAGATCAGGGTTTCTTTTGTTTTTATTTTCTTTTCTAAAGTTAGAATCTTTAAGATGGTCACATACATGACATGTAATTAGATTTAATGGGTTTCCAAATAAAATTGTCTCTTCCCAAGAGTTAAAAGGACTAAACTCCTTTTGCCTCTTGCCAAACATTTGGTAACTCTCCTTTTTTGCTCTGAGATGAAAGTGCTCTTGCTGTTTAAAAAGTTTTATGTAAAAACATATGGCAACACTCTCTTTTGGAAAGGCCCAAAACCCCTCCTTGTTTCCAAACTACACCAAAGAAGTAGAGCATATTGATTTTTCTCAAATGCAGAATTTGTGTTGTGATGTTAGTATCTAGTTTATAAACTAGAGCATTGCAAAACATATTGTAACTCCTAACTTACAACCCAAGATTAGAGTTGTTATAGGTTAAAAGTTTTTATGAAAGATCTCTTTCTTTTAAGGTTGGGTGAGATGATATAGCTCAATAAGAAAGGTAAAGTTAATTACATTTCCACTTTACATCTAATTTGAGTTGGATTGGACATGAAATCCATCCTGGCTAAAATAAAAAACCTAGTAGTGTAGTTTCTTTTATCCAAACAAGAGTTTTTTTTCCTGCAAATAAATGCTTTGAGAATCTCGTTGGGTATTCATTTGAGTCATTTCTATTACCTCAAGAAGAAAATGAAGGTAAGTGCAATCAACATAATTGCCCTCTTTTTTTTCCTGACTCAGGGAAACAAAAGGGGGATTCAAGTAGGTTTCAAACAATCTGGGTGTTTTTTTGGCTACACAGAAATTCAATCATCTTCAATGAAAAGTAGGCTGAATTCTCTCATCCCTACAGCACAATTTTCACTCATCAGTATCTTTTTGGGTTGTTTCAGGCCATAATGAGAAACTGAACAAGCAATAGGGACTGTTGAAGAGAGCATGAATCAACTCAACCTCTGACTAGCAAGTGAAGATCAACAGAGAGGAAGCATGCTGCAGCTTCTTCTAGCAAACGTCAAAATTGTAATCAACTGTATATCTACTATGTATTGGATGGACGAAACGCTGTGATTGGCATATAATAAACATGTAAGAATTTGTAATACCTCTATTTTCTCTGTAGATATGATTAGTCTTTGGTCTTTTTTGAATCCTCCACTTTTTGACTAGTAGTGTCCAATCTGACACAAACGCGACTTCCTAATAGAGTGTTCTTCGCTACATAAATGACAACTAAGCATATGTTGTTTGCTAATTTACTGCGGTTTTTGCTGTATTTTCACCAGTTATACGATTTCTTGCTAAGTTCTAATACAAAAAGTGTTGGAAAGAGAGATTATTGCAGAGGAATTTGACAATGAATTACCAAGGGTCGTCGAGATGATTGCCAAGGAAGTCGACGATGAAGGCGAAAGAGAACAGCAGCAGGAAATAGCAGCTGCAGCAGAAAACAGGCTGGTCGGTCGACCGGCCCGGTCGACCGACATGCACAGCGTGCACAGGATCAGAAGACGGTCGACCAGTCGGTCGACCGCAGTCCCTGACTGTAAGTGCCCAACTCTCTGTTGGGCACCCGGTCGGCCGCCCGGTCGACCGGTAGAACCTGACTGTAAGTACCCAACTCTCCATTGGGCACCCAGTCGACCGACCGGTTGACTGGTAGAAGAGGTCGGTCGACCGTCCGGTCGACCGACAGTCGAGTTCGGGTGAAAATCTGCTGTTTCGAAAATCAAGGTATTTAAAGGTTGTTGTTTAATTTAGGGTTTGTATCTGCGAAAAAGGGATTTTGCTGGAGCTCTCTTGCATTCAAAGAGGCTGTTAGCAATTGTAATCATCTTCCTGATAATTAATCTTTCCATTGGATTGCCCCGAGGACGTAGGCATTCAGGCCGAACCTCGTTAAAGTTGTTGTTTGCGTTTTGTGCTTTCTTCTGGTGATTATTATTTGTGCTGTTGGGTGTTCTTTGTGCTTGGAGATTTGTGAGATTCTCAGTTGGTTGTTGTCACCGAGACACAACATGTGGTATCAGAGCCATCCAGGTTGCGCTTGGGATTTCTGAGGATTCGGAGGGCTCGAGATCTGATCCGGTGGAGATCGTGTGTCGATCTCAGATCAGAGGTATTGGTGTTCGTGGGATCGTGTGTCGATCTCATGAGGACGCTAGAAGGGCTCGTGGAATCTGTGTTGAAGTAGATCAGAAGTGAAACTCGATCTAGGGTTTCAAGGAAAGGTAAAAATCCAATTTTTATCAGAGTATAGATCTATTTCAGTTGGTTGATTTTCCGCATAGTTAGAGGATCAGAGAAATCACAATGGCAGAAGAAATAGTTTCGGGTAAGATAATGAATTCTCACCCAAGGATTGAAGTTGTCAAGTTCAATGGCACTAATAACTTCGGGATGTGGAGATGCGAGGTTATGGATGCACTGAATGCATCAAACCTCGAGGACACTCTCCTATTGGAAAAGAAGAAGAGCACGACCACTGATGAAGAGTGGGCGAAGATGAACAGGTCGGCATGTGGCTTGATACGTTCATGTTTATCGCAAGACATAAAATATCTTGCATAACATGAGACGTCGGCAAGAGAAGCTGTGGGACACCCTTGCTAAGAAATACCTGACTAAGAGTGTGGAGTCTAGGTTGCAGCTTAAGAGTAGGCTGTACAGTTTTCAAATGAAGAAGGGGAGCACAGTAAATGAACATGTCAACAGATATACTAAGCTTCTTACAGACTTGGTAAACGTGGATGTCACGATAGAAGAGGAAGATAAGGCGATCATCTTTCTGAACTCACTCCCGGTGAAGGAGTATGAGACATTCACTCTGACCTTCATCAATGGAAGGCAGACCTTGGATTATGATGAAGTGTCGTCTGCACTGACTAGCTATGAGACGAGGAAGAAGGAGAGACATCCTTCTCGGTCAAGCTCATCGGCAGAGGCACTGGAAGTAAGAGGCAGGGGTTCATCGCGGAAGGGTAAGGAGGTTAGAGGAAGATCAAAGTCCAGGTCGGGCTTCAGGGATCTCAAGAGAAATCAGTGCGCTTTCTGCAGAAGATTGGGCACTGGAAGGTGGACTGTCCGAAGTTCAAGGGAAAGAAGAAAGAATCAAAGTCCGAGGCAAATCTCGCAAAAGTGGTAAACACTGCAAGCAGTAAATCACAGGCAGATGGATCGGATTCGGATTCTTCGGTGTTCTCTTTTTCAGTTACTACGCCCATCATAGGCTACTCGGGTGAAAACGAGTGGATCTTGGATACAGGTGCAACATATCATGTATGCCCAAATCAAGACTGGTTTACCAGTTTTGAGAAGCTGGAGGGGTGTTCGGTCGTCATGGGTGATGATCATCCGTGCGTCATGGAGGGTTTTGGCACTATTCCAATCAGAATGTTTGATGGGATGGTGAGGGAGCTGAAAGAAGTGAGGTATGTACCTCAGTTGAAGAGGAACTTGATTTCTGTAGGAGCTTTGTGTTGGAACATATTTCGATGAAGACTTTGTGAAGCATTTCATTTGGAGCTCTAACACATGACGAATCAAGAGTTCTACATGATCAAGATGTCCCAAGGAGAGTTGATATGATGTATTTTGTAAAGATGAAATAGCATGTAAAAAGCCTTAACACATACACACATATCAGAGTCCATTAGTCGACTAATACCTTCTGCAAGTCGACTAACCCAAAGTGTAGTCGACTTGACCCAACCCTAAGTCGACTAATCCTGTGTGTCAATTCAGACCCAACTCTCTGTTTCTGCATTAGTCGACTTGACAGTCAATACTAGTCGACTAATAGCATCTTGTAGTCGACTAACCCCTTGACCCTAGTCGACTAATAGCTGGTCCAGTCGACTTATAAGTAGTTGCAGTCGACTTGAATCAGTTATCCAGAAAACTGTCACTCCAACGTCTCTTGACTAGTTGACTTATAGCCAAACCTAGTCGACTAATAGAAGGAAATTTGCCTTGTATAGTCGACTTACTCCATGGGCAAGTCGACTATAGGCAGTTTCTGACTGTTGGACAGTTTTCGTTATCTGGTCTTTTGTGCAACGAATTCTAACGTTTCTATCATTTGAATTGTTACTATAACTACCCTAACTTACCCTAGTCTTCAGCTATATAAAGGGTAGTTAATCCAAAGGCCAAACAACAATCCAAATCTTCAGTTTTCCAAAGTCAAAATTCTGCAAAACCTGAAAACTGAATTCCAACTTCTATTCTTCACCAAAAGACATTTCCATTGTGAAGTTCTCTGAAGTTTCTCCTATACTAGACCTTGTCCACGTTCATACACAATACCAAGGCTTATAGGAAAGTTGTAATACTCAAAGCAAGCATTGTACACGGGTGGCTTCTTGGTGTAGAGGCAGTTGTACAAGGTGAAGTGTATTCTCTTGGTGGAAGAGAATGTGTTCTCTTGGATGTAGAGAAGGTGTACACATTTGGCAAAGGGGATTTGTCAAGTGGTGTGCATGGTTGTGATTTTGGGTGTACAAAATCAAGGATAAAGGAAAATCTCAAGCGGGTGGCTTGGGGACTTGATGTAGGTCATAAGGACCGAACCAGGATAAATCTCTCGTGTATTCATTGTCTAAACTTTTCTGAGATTTGATTTCCTTTATTGCAATTTATTTATTTACTTAACGTTAATCCTTGTTGTTTTAGTTTTGTGTTGACTTGGGTATTTTTAGATCTATTATTTCCAATAGAGATAGTTCCGCATTTATCATCATCTCTCGGGACCAACAATTTGGAATCATTGGGCCTTGGAGTGTCTATTAAGGAGGGAGTTCTTAAAATGACAAAGGGTTCGATGGTGGTGTTGAAGGCCGATCGCCGGAACAACTTGTACTACTTGAAAGGTAGTACGGTGACAGGGCAGGTGGCAGCTTCTACCAGTCAAAAAGACGATTCAACCCGGCTATGGCACATGAGGCTGGGACATGCAGGGGAGAAATCATTGCAAGCTCTTGCGAGGCAAGGGTTGCTGAAGGGTGCTGAGACCTGCAAAATGGATTTCTGTGAGCAATGCATCATCGGCAAGAAGACCAAGGTGAAGTTTGGCACAGCTTCACACTGCACAGAGGGTATTCTTGACTATGTTCACACGGATGTATGGGGACCTACCAAGACTGCATCGATTGGAGGTAACCACTATTTTGTGTCGTTCATTGATGACTTTTCTAGGCGCTGTTGGGTGTACACTATGCGACATAAAGATGAAGTCCTAGAACTGTTTGTGAAGTGGAAGGCTAATCTGGAGAGAAGCACGGGAAGGAAGGTCAAGCTCCTCCGTTCTGACAATGGAGGAGAGTACAAATCGGATCCTTTCCTATAGCTATGCCTTGATGAGGGCATAGAGAGACACTTCACGGTAAGAGAGACTCCGCAACAAAATGGGGTGGCTGAGAGGATGAACCGGACTTTGCTAGAGAAGGTCCGGTGTATGTTATCCAATGCAGGACTGTCAAAGAAGTTTTGGGCTGAAGCTTTGGCTTATGCATGCCACCTCGTCAATAGGTTGCCATCATCTGCAATAGGGGGGAACACTCCTCTTGAAGCTTGGTCTGAAAAAGCTGTTGGGGACTATGATTTGCTACGGGTCTTCGGATGTCCAGCCTACTACCATGTTAGAGAAGACAAGTTGGACCCAAAGGCAAAGAAAGGGGTGTTCGTTGGCTTCAAGCGAGGAACCAAGGGGTTCAAGATTTGGGACCAAACTGACAACAAGTTCTTACTCAGCAGGGATGTCACGTTCGATGAGGCTTCTTTGATGAAGCCTACGGTCTCTCAGCAGGTGGAGACCAGCAAGACCAAGGATCTATTGCAGCAGGTGGAGATTGATGCAGATTCACCATCTCTAGAAGATTCAGTATCAGTTCGAATTATTCCTGAGGTGACACAGGGAAGTGATCGAGCAGTTGAAGAAGATGCTGAAGATATTAAAGAGGGACAAGAGCAGGTCATGGATACTGTTCCAGATCCTACTGCAGTTGAAAGACCAAGAAGGAACACTAGGAGACCAGGTTGGCTCACCACTGATATGGTCGTCACATATGCACTTTCAGTCATCGAGGAGGCTATTCCATCTACCTTCAGAGAAGCTGAGATCAGTTCGGAAGCAAGGATGTGGAAAGCGGCCATGAAGGAAGAGATGCAATCTCTCTACAAGAACACACATGGGAACTTACCAAGTTGCCCAAGGGGAAGAAGGCCATAGGGTGCAAGTGGGTATATGCTAAGAAGTAAGGATCTCTTCAAGAAGATGCAGTGCGCTACAAGGCAAGGTTGGTGGCTAAAGGCTACGCTCAGAGGGAAGGAATTGACTATAACAAGGTATTCTCCCCTATAGTTAAACACTCGTCAATTCGTATTCTATTGGCCTTGGTTGCGTAGAATGAGTTGGATCTTGACCAACTTGATGTGAAGACCGCCTTTCTCTACAGCGATCTTGTGGAGGAGATCTATATGACACAGCCCACAGGTTACAAGACTGTAGGGAAGGAAGAGTTAGTATGCAAGCTAAAGAAGTCGCTGTACGGATTGAAGCAGTCTCCTAGACATGGTACAAGTGATTTGATAGCTTCATCAGGAAGAAGAAGTACACACGTAGCCATTATGATCCATGTGTGTACTACAACAGGCTACCATCAGGTGAATATATCTATCTACTTCTTTATGTAGATGATATGTTGATTGATTCGAGGTCGAGATCTGTTATTGATGCTCTGAAGAAGGATCTATCGTTAGAGTTTGAGATGAAGGACCTGGGAGAAGCTAGGAAGTATTGGGCATGGAGATCACTAGAGACAGGAGAGCTGGCACGGTAAGTTTGACTCAGAAGGGCTATTTGGAGAAGGTACTGCAGAGGTTTAATATCAGTAAGGATACCAAGTCTGTTAGTACACCTATGGCGCCTCACTTCAAATTGTCAGCAAAGATATCTCCGAGGAGTGTTCAAGAGCGTGAGTATATGTCTCACGTTCCATATGCCAGTGCGGTGGATAGCTTGATGTATGCTATGGTGTGTATGAGGCCAGATCTATCACAGGCCGTCTCCATGGTGAGTCGATATATACATGATCCGGGACAGGGTCATTAGGAAGCTGTGAAATGAATTTTGAGATACATCAAGGGAACCATTGATGTAGGCCTAGTGTTTGAGAAGGACAACACTGGAAAGTAAGAATGCATAGGGTATGTGGATTCCGACTATGCAGGGGACCTTGACAAGCGCCGGTCGACGACGGGATATGTCTTCACATTCTCACAGGCAACGGTGAGTTGGCGCTCCACACTACAGTCTACCGTCGCATTGTCGACCACAGAGGCTGAGTACATGGCTATGACAGAGGCCATGAAGGAGGCAATCTGGCTTCAGGGGTTGCTTGATGACTTGGGCGTGGAACAGGATCTGCTGAAGATTAACTGTGACAGCATGAGCGCCATCTACTTGGCGAGGAACCAGGTCTATCATGCAAGGACGAAGCATATTGATGTCAGGTACCATTTCGTTCGGGAGATTCTGGAGGTAGGTGACATCGACTTGTTGAAGATTCACACTTCGGATAATCCGGCCGATATGCTTACGAAGGTGGTGTCGGGAGTGAAGTTTGCACATTGCAAAGCTTTGCTCCATGTCCTTCAGGTGGTTTGAGCTTGCTGAAGCTCATTAAGGTGAACTACGGACGACTTGATCCCTTGGGCAGGGGTACGTAGGCAACCACAATGGTGCAGCCGCTTTCGAGTCGGTGTTCGGCTCAGATTTGGAGAATCTTCACCGAGGTGGAGAATTCTTGGAAAGAGAGATTATTGCAGAGGAATTTGACAATGGATTACCAAGGGTCGTCGAGATGATCGCCAAGGAAGTCGACGATGAAGGCGAAAGAGAACAGCAGCAGGAAATAGCAGCTGCAGCAGAAAACAGGCTGGTCGGTCGACCGGCCCGGTCGACCGACATGCACAGCGTGCACAGGATCAGAAGACGGTCGACCGCAGTCCCTGACTGTAAGTGCCCAACTCTCTGTTGGGCACCCGGTTGGCCGCCCGGTCGACCGGTAGAACCTGACTGTAAGTGCCCAACTCTCTGTTGGGCACCCAGTCGACCGACCGGTCGACTTGTAGAAGAGGTCGTCGACCGTCTGGTCGACCGACAGTCGGGTTCGGGTGAAAATCTGCTGTTTCGAAAATCAGGGTATTTAAAGGTTGTTGTTTAATCTAGGGTTTGTATCTGCGAAAAAGGGATTTTGCTGGAGCTCTCTTGCATTCAAAGAGGCTGTTAGCAATTGTAATCATCTTCCTGATAATTAATCTTTCCATTGGATTGCCCCGAGGACGTAGGCATTCAGGCCGAACCTCGTTAAAGTTGTTGTTTGCGTTTTGTGCTTTCTTCTGGTGATTATTTGTGCTGTTGGGTGTTCTTTGTGCTTGGAGATTTGTGAGATTCTCAGTTGGTTGTTGTCACCGAGACACAACAAAAAGCACAAACTGGCACGTGCTGCAAGCAATAATTTGGTCAAGTTCAAGCATACAGCTACCAGAATGATTCATAACACAAAAGGCAAAGCACCTGAAGAGCATCAATCCTGATCAATCATAAAATCGCAGAAAGTACTGAAATCTAAAACAAGGTAAAACCATTTCTTTTCACCCACAAAAAAAGTGTAAAAAATAAAATATATGCCTGGTTGTTGTTGGCTAGGCAGAGTTTAGCCCCAGTTGGAAGTGGGAAGTTCTGAAAGTGAACATTCAGGGTGGTTTTCGCGTGGGGGGTGGATGCTTACATAAGGTGATTATAGAGAAATGTTAATCAAGTATCAGACAAAACTTTTAATTCTTAAAGTTTTGAGTAAGATTTTCTCACATATATGTCAAATAATTAATTTTTATCATTGAACTAATCAAGGGAAATAGAAGTGAGATGAAACTAATAATTAACCACCAAAACTTTAGTATCAAGCCCAACAAAGAAGCAAAGCATTACTGTCACTATGTTTGCATATCTGCTTTTCCAATAATGTAGATGCTAACAAAACGATATTAATAAGAAAAAGTACAAAAATCAAAATAAAAGCCGAGTGATGATTAATCAAAAAAAAACCCTAGAAAACCTTAACTCCGATTCCCTGAAAGATCTCCAACCCTTCCAAGTTACAAAAAAAGTGCAAAGAAGGTAAACCAAAGTACAAAAAGTGAGTTAGGAAAGAGATACACTGATGTTTCCTAAGCACACTCTACCGCAAATTGGAAGCAAAACTTTGGGATTGTTGTTGTATTGAAAAGGTGCATGTTTGCATTTTACAGATTGCCGGTGGTGGATGTATAGGGTATATGTGAATCAAGTTGCAGACAGAAATCTCACTCTTGGGTTTCTTTACCATATCTCTTTGCTTAATTGTCCAAACTGAAAAAGGCTACAAGAGCTATTTGTCTATTAGAACCTCTAGATGAATAGACCCCAGTAAGATATAAATATGGATGTATATATTATGCTCCTACAAATAAATCGGGTTGTCTTACACGAATTATAACTGTAAGCCAAGCTGCTTCATGAACACTTATGTACAAACAAAATGACTCAACTGATTCACACAAGTTTTTCAGAGATTCTATAATTCTGTTTGCTGAATGACTTCCAGCCAGTAATAACCAATAAACCAAGCAGGTTTAAATGTTACTATATCATGTAAATCTAGAAAGGAGAGAAGAAGAAGAGAGTTTGCAGGATTACTTGAGAGTAATGAGACATATGAGTCACCTAATGCCCAGAATGCACTGATTTTTGGCAGTGGAAAAGTGTCACAGAGAAGTCCGTGTCTGTACCCCATTATGCTAGAAAATTTATCAGAAATCAAGATATTTCAGGCAAATTACGACAGGTGAATCTTTCATAATTATCCACAAGACAACAAGAACTTGATAATGTATGAAGCAAGATTCGAAATGCTTTTCAGTATTCTCATCAACTACAAGCCAAACAAGACTAAACAATTAGTAGAAAAAAATGAAGGTTGTTAATGCTAATTTAGAGAGAAATTTGAAGACTTACAGAATGGTACATGTACAGTGTTGTTTGTGATGGAGAGAGATCACACTTTTAAGGCAAGCTGCTACCACAATTAGACCAATTTTCTCCATCTAATTCATTTGGTTTGCAAAAGTAATCAATAAATGAAATAATTAATTAAATTAAAAATATCGCACTTCAAGTTCATGTAGGAAGAGAAAACCTTGAGAAATTATACATGACCTCCTACCTGCACAGATGCTTTACAGCCTTGGTTGTGAGTATCTTGCTTAGTTAATCACACGAACCCGGGTGACCTAGTTAAAGATTCAAAAAAAAAAAAAAAAAGACAGATAACCCAATAATAACACAATCCAATGATAAAAGTAAGAAGAAAAGACAGGAAAAGAAACACAAAAAGACCCACTAACAGAATTCCACAGTCAAGTTCAGACAGGACTAGCATGATAGTGTTGATCTCAACCTTCTGTGTTTCTATGTATCAGACAGTTACCTGGCTGGAAGTTTAATTATTTAAACTAATTGATAAATGCAATCTGATAGGTACTTTACAAAAACTTGTATTTGATTAAGGGTTACAATCCACAGTGGGGAGAACAATCAACTTATTTTGGCAGTGGAAGTCATGAAATGCTCAAGTTTCAACTCCAGAGTAGCACCCTATTGTAAAGTATCAATCTGAGAATGCGCAATTAAAAAAGATAATTTTAACTTATATGTTGTCAATTAAGGATCCTTGAAAAGTACAGAAGAACTCTTGATCAATAGATATCTCTATTTAATAATTGAAACATACAAAGTTTACAGAGGAGGGGGGAAAGATTTAGATGTACTTTGAAGTTCCCCATCCCAATTGGATGTTACATTTTATGCCTCTGGAAGTCAATGTAGAGTTAGTTTGCGCTTACCTTCATTTACTTGAAATTTGTATAGTTAGAAACGGAAATCTACAGCATGACTACCAGTAGTCTCCACAAAAGCAAGTCCCTGCTTTACAATGATGGAAGAGGTTAGAATCTCTCACATGATCTCTATTTAATATCTACTAATTATGTATTAAATGCTTGGATGCCCAAAAAACTGATATGCAATCAGCATGTAATAACCATGTAAGCACTTGCAAATATTACGAAATGAGTAAAGAAAAATCATGTGTATAAGCTCATGCAACTTAAGTTGAGTTGCAGGACTCAATGCTGTTAATCATCATTGAGAATCTTGTTAGATATTCATTTGAGTCATTTCTATTACCTCAAGAAGAAAATGAAGGTAAGTGCAATCAACATAATTGCCCTCTTTTTTCCTGACTCAGAGAAATAGAATGGGGATTCTTCCAAATAATCACCTAGCTTCGAAGTAGGCATTCAGTTCATAGCTACCATTCTTCTCATTTGTAAATACAGTATTTTGTTTGATGCACCTAATAGTATTTGGTAAAATAGGTTGGAAATTAATAATTAAGTTGTAATCTCGTAAAAAGTTATCACATGTATGAGTTGACTTGCAATATATGTCATTAATATAAATTATAATCAATTATAATCATCTTTTTTTCTTGAAGGCAAAAATTAGATTTCTAACAATGTCGGTAAATCCAAGGGAAAGCTTCAATCCCTCCTAAATTTCTAAAGAAAGCCAACAAGAGAAGTCGTTGCTACATCCCTCGAATTGATATCGGCACCGTAAAGGACTCCTATTCAGGCCCTTATTGAAGTAGACATTACTCAGGAGGAGATTGAGAGGCGTTTCGGTCATTCGGGACCGTAACGTCGTCGCTCTCCACTGTATCTTTCTGTTTTTTTTTTTTTTTTTCTCTCGCTTTTTGTTGCCTGTTGGGCTCTGCTAGTAAAAAAAATAAAAAAATAAAAGTAATAAATCTAGGGGGATTTTGCAAAAGGATTTTAGAATCCTTGTTTATTTGGGCTGATTTCACATGAGAACCCAAGAATCCGCCAATTTCTTGTTTGTTTACTGCATACAAAGTGGGTGATGAATCATGTGTTTTTTTTTTTTTTTTTTTTTTTTTTTTTTTTGAGAATTCATGTTTGTTTGACATTGAATTCTACATTCCCTCTCCTGAATTGAATTGAACATCATGGTCCACATTCTCTCTCCAAAAAAGTTAATAAATAGTTCAAATGTCAGATTTCAACAAAAATCGAGCCCATTTCGGATTTTCAAATTTGGTGTGATTGCTGAATTTTTTTTTTTTTTTTTTTTTTAATTCTCACGCATCCAAAAACCCAAACAAACAATGTATTAGAAAATCCTGAACGATAATGAGGATTCCTTGCAAATCCAACGAAACAAAAAACCCTTTAGGGCCTGTCTAGTTTAAAGATTTGAGAAGCAAATATGACAATTATTTTAAGTGAGGGGAGAGGCTTTTTGTCTGGTTGTTTATCTTTATTTACTTTTTTGTAACTTGCTTGTTTCGTTAATGATTTTTAATAAAACACGGGCGGATTAATCCCAACAGATTACGTTTCAAAAAAAAAATAGTCAAAAGGAAAAGCAAACAGAAATAGCTTTCTCTTGTTTGGTTGCTATAAAAAACTGTAAGAGTGAAAATACTGCTCTATTATTTTTCCTTGTAACAAAAACCAGATTCACAAATTCTTCACGGTTGATGTTCTTGTTGGAAAGAGAGAGTTTACTGATGGGGAAGTTGATGAGGATCGTCGAGGGGTCGTCGAGTGATCGCCGAGAAAGTCGACGACGAAGACGAAGAAAAAACACAGCTGGAAACAAGCCAACAGCAGCAGGTGCAGATTGGCCGGTCGACCAGGCCGGTCAACCGACATGCACAACATGCACAGGGCCTTAGGCGATCGACCGGTCCGGTCGACCGAAAGACCTTGACTGCAGGAACCTAACTCTCTGTTGTTTTGGGTCGACCGACGGGTCGACTGGAGAGGAGGTCGGTCGACCGGCCGGGTCGACCGACAGTCGGGTTTTGGGTGAAAATCTGCTGCTCCGCAAATTTGAGTATTTAAGCCTAATGTTGATTTCTAGGGTTGTATCTAGTAGAAGATCTGCGAAAAGGAAAAGGCTGGAGCTCTCTTGCATTCAAAGAGGCTGCTAGCCATTGTAATCTTCTTCCATAGCTATTAAATCTCTCTCTGATTGCCCCGAGGACGTAGGCGTTGAGACCGAACCTCGTTAGATCTTGTCTTTGTGATTTGTGTCTTCTTCTTGTGTTATTTGGGTGTTCTCTGTGCTTGGAGATTTGTGAGATCCTCTTGGGGTTGTTGTCATCGGCGCACAACAAGTGTATCAGAACTTCCGGGTTGTACTTGGGATTTCTGAGGATTCGAAGGGCTCGAGATCGGATCCGGTGGAGATCGTGTGTCGATCTCAGATCTGAGGTATTGGGTGTTCGAGGAGATCGTGTGTCGATCTCAGAAGGACTCAAGGAGGGCTCGTTGAATCCGTGGTGGAGTAGATCTGGTGAGAAACTCGATCTAGGGTTTCGAGGGAGAGGTAAAAATTATATTTTTATCTGTGTATAGATCTATTTCAAGGTAGTTGATCTTCCGCATAGATAGAGAATCAGGAAAATCTCAATGGCAGAAGAAACTGCATTTGTTAAGACAATGAACAATCACCCAAGGATTGAAGTTGTTAAGTTTAATGGGACTAACAATTTGATATGTGGAGATGCGAGGTTATGGATGCGCTGCATGCATCAAACCTCGAAGACACTCTCCTATTGATTGGCGAAGAAGAAGAACACTACCACTGATGAAGATTGGGCGAAGATGAACAGATCGCATGTGGCTTGATACGTTCATGCTTGTCACAAGACATAAAATACTTGTGCAACATGAGACGTCAGCGAAGAAACTGTGGGAAACCCTTGAAAAGAAGTATCTGACGAAGAGTGTAGAGTCCAGTTGCAGTTTAAGAGTAAGCTGTATCAGTTTCGGATGAAGAAGGGGAGCACAGTAAATGAGCACATCAACCGATATACGAAGCTTCTTACAGATCTGCTAAATGTGGATGTCACGGTAGATGAGGAAGATAAGGCGGTCATCTTTCTTAATTCACTTCCTGCAGAGGAGTACGAGACATTCACACTGACCTTCATTAATAGAAGGCAGAGCTTGGATTATGATGAGGTGTCGTCTGCACTGATGAGTTATGAGACAAGGAAGAAGGAGAGGCATCCTTCTCAGTCAGGGTCATCGGCGGAGGCATTGGAAGTAAGAGGCAGAGGTTCATGAAGGAAGGGAAAGGAGATTAGAGGAAGATCGAAATCCAGGCCGGGTTTTAGAAATCTGAAGAGAATCAGTGTGCCTTGTGCAAGGAACTAGGACACTGGAAAGCAGAATGCCCTAAGGCCAAAGATAAGAAGGTGGAGTCAAAGACCGAGGCGAATCTCGCACAGGCGGATGGATCGGATGATGACTCTTCAGTGTTCTCTCTCTCGGTTACTACACCTACTATTAGTAACTCAGATAGTGCTGAGTGGATCTTGGATAGCGGAGCCACCTATCATGGTGCCGAACAGGGCCTGGTTTTCTAGCTTTGAGAAGCTGGATGGTGTTATACGGTCATGGGGGATGACCATCCGTGTAATATAGAAGGGATGGGTACAGTTCGCATCAAGATGGATGATGGGATAGTTCGAGAGTTGAAGGAGGTGAGGTATGTACCTCATCTAAAAAGGAATCTTATCTCAGTTGGCACTTTGGAAGCATCGGGCATGGTGATATCTGTTCGAGATGGCGATCTCAGGATGATCAAGGGCTAGATGGTGGTGATGAAGGGCGTCCGCCGAGGAAATCTTTACTACTTGAAGGGTAGTATGATGACAGATCAGGGGAGACTTCGAGTTTCTCAGATAAAGGTGGGCCGGAGGACTGGCAGGGAAAGGTCGGACACGACGACGGAAGGTCTTTGCAAGCTCCTGCAAAGAAGGAATCCACGGAAGGTGCTGCTACCTGCAATTTGGAAGGTGGACACAGCGTTCTGGACAAGAAGACGGTGAGATTCAGCACCAGTACTCACCACAATGAAGGTCTTCTTGATTGTGTTCACATGAGCGTATGGGGACCTGCTAAGACGGCATCGCTTGGAGGTCACAGGTACTTTGTCTCGTTTATTGATGGTTCATCTAGGCAGGTTTGGATATATCCGATGAGACAAAGGGGAGAAGCCCTAGATGTTGGCCCAAAGGCCCATCACTCTAGTTTTGATGATGATCAACTCATGAAGTTATAGTACTAATGATCTTGTGTTTAATTAGTGTCAGATTTATGATCAAGATCTTAGTAGGTGTGGAGCTTCAACAAAGGATTTGAAGTCATATTTGAAGTAATTTTGAAGCTAGCACCAGTTGATTCACGAGCCTATGCATCAAGACCACATCATGTGTCGAGCTCGATGGATGTGTTTGGACCAAGTCAAGATGATGAGAAGACTTCAAGGGAAGACTTCAAGATCAAGACTTGTGTTAGGTATAAGATTTTGTTTTTAGTTAAAATGTAAGGATAGAAAGTTGGTGGATTGCTCAAGTTCATATACACACACACTCTTGATAGATGTATTTTCATAAAAGATTTTAGTTCTAGAAAAATACCGTTTGATTTTTGGTGTTTTGAATATACATGTGTTTTAACCAAAACTGTAACGCCCCGATCCCAAAGATACGGGGACGTTATGGCGAACGTACATACGCGAGGTGTAAACACGCTCACGCGTACGTTAAGCCTCAATACAGTACAATACCTCCATATAGATATGAGGTCCAACATGAAAGCAGTACAAGAATACCTGCAGAAAGAGGTCAGCGATCATAACAAATATGAAAAATAGGGACAATAAAGATAATAGAAATAAATCACTAGGATACCTATGAAACTCCCGATGAGGAATCTCCTGTGTGACATCCATGGTACTCTCAGCTACAACGACAACTCAGATCTCCAATCTGGGCACGCAAACCCAGGGTCGTCAGAAAGCGACCTAGTGAGTGGTAAAATGAAGGAAGCAGTAGTACATACAATAGTAATACAAACATGATAATAATATCTAATACATCATGTTGTACTGGTGATACCAATAATAAGAATATCATAAGCATGATACCATATAAGAAGAATATATATATGCATGTAGAAAATATATGCATGTCATCTTTTAATATCATCACTAAACGGTTATCATCGGGTCATGTTCGTAAAATGTTGTCTAGTGGTGACGTGATAGAACTGAACATGCAGGTGGATATATGCAATATAAACATGCAGATGGCCAATATAATATAACTACAGTACGGTGTGGTGCATAACAGTGAGATACAGAAAATAGAATATATGTACAGATGCATAAATAGTATTCCACCATAGGTATCAAGTATTGTAGCAAAGTCTATAAGTAACAAATAGCGATACAATAACATGAACAGGAACAGTAACAAGTAAGCAAGATCACAGTGAACAGGATAGCAGATAAAATAACAGGAACAGTAACATGTATTAGGTAAGTCATGTCAAAGTCATGTACAATAATAGCATACATGTCTGAGGTAAGTCATGTGATTGATACAAAGTAGCAATCAGTACCACCTGATATTTTAATCACTCTCTTCCAGTGTCCCATACCACTGGCAG